>JAOTOL010001311.1:162500-435000 GCA_034440575.1 Imbricaverruca yamaguchii
TGTTCACGAGGTCAATAACTTTAGACTCATTACAGCTGATTGGCACCCATGTTGGACAATGTCAGTAGAGGTAGGTTCGCAGCGACAGGGAGAAACATCGAGCCGGCTTTCGTGGCACGCATGTGGACTTGTCCAAATGCTCCATCGAGCTACGGGAAGTTGGTCTCCACCGACATGGTAAGGAAGGCTTCATGCTGTCCCGCACTGCACCTAGCCAATTATAATTTTATGTTTATTGTTGCTGAAAACGATAGTTAGCGTGATGATTCCTAAATCTAAATTATATTTATATTTAACTCACATCGACTTAATGTACAAAGCCGCACTCCTGAGTACCGGTACACAATTTCGACACAGGAAGCTGTCATCCAGGCCTGTCACCCCGTTACCAGTAGAGGAAGCCTCCATCCAAAAATGCAGGGCGACAGGAAAAATCAGCTTCACTTTTGACCTTTGAAATTATTTGGAGTTCTCAACTTCCTGATACAGCGAAACAAGACATGTCGAATGACGTTCATTTGATGGAAATTGAAGCGATAGCGACCAAACCTCGCGTTTGTCGCTATCACTTCAACATCGTCATCTAATGTATCAAGCTAACCTTTGATCTTGAGGTTTGACCTGGACATGTCCTTGTTTGAAGTGCTACACGAGGATTCACCACGAGCTATCGATTAATACCAGATTTCGGCAGGTTTTGGTGAAAACGAAAAATGCGAAGCGATCGAAGAAAAAGGCTTGCGTTAACCGCTAAGGTGGTCATGTGAGATCTATGCAGTTTCTTCCAGCATGTTAAGTGCTAGCAGAAGCATTGTTTGTAATTGATTCGAACAAACATAAACCCGTCGCTGAATGCGAATACGAATACATCTCTGGCAAGCTCGCCGCAGATTACGAATATGAATACGACGCGAACTTGACGCACGCTCTTGGAGCTGCCCAAAACACACCCCTTCATGGGCTTGCAGATACCCAAGCAAGGCCTCTTCTAACATGTCAACTAGGTGGGATGCCTACTACCTAGTGCCGTGAAATCTCACCTAGTAAGACACAAAATTGCGCAAGTGAATTAAAACGCTCATGCTCTGCAACGAAAATAAAAATGTTGTGATAGCACAACGTTACTTTCTTCACCAACAGGGTAGTAAAACACTGGAACCAGCTGCCAGAAAGCATTGTCAGTAGCAGCACATTGAACATCTTTTAAAACAGCATAGACAATCATTATAAGAATAGAGGGCTTGCTTTTCAGTATTACAGGGAGGGCTGATTGGCAGATTTGGTGGGCAACTGGTTCAGTGTACAGAGTGCAACCAAGAAGGGCCCTTGTGGCTCATAGTTGCACTAATCTTTTATGTCTTTATGTCTTATCTCTTTATGTTACCTGTCATTCAACGCTCTGAGGAATGCTTTTCGAAGACGAAACTATTAAGGGGATATAACCACACATCTTCCTGTAGAGCAACACAAGCGCATGTGCCTAACGATGCGCTATATAACTGTAACAAAGGGAGCTTCAATGCAGAAAGCAACAAAATCTTTCGCACAATTCTGGTCGCGGAAGTGCTTTTTATTAGAGCGGTGCATCTTTGTGAAGAAAAAAATCGTGGCAAGTTGACAGCACTTTCACTAAACTCAAAGCGACGAGAAATGCTCAAATATGGAATGCTTCTGCGAAAAATGCATGCTACAAAGCCAGCAATTGGGTCCATTAACGGTGGCGTTATACAAAATTGCGCAGGACCCCGAAAAAATCCTGCTGTAGCCTCCAAAATTTCCAACAGGGGCCCTGACAATCACATTGAGGTCCTCGAAAAGTCGCACAGGGGCCCCTGTACATAGGTGTAACATGTTATTTCTGAACCGTTTGCGAGAGTACCTCACGGCACGTTGACTGACACCCACATGATGAAATTGAAGATATAGCGCCGAGGCACGATGACTTCGAGTAATTGAAGCTAAACTTCGATCTTGTGGTTTGACATTGACTTGTCCCGGTTTAAGATGTTCCACGAGGTTCACCACGGGGTATTGCTTGAACAACGATTGAATTGCTTAACTTTCTGATACCACATAACAAGCCAGATCGAATGATGTCTACTTGATGGAAATTGTAGCGATAGCAATCGAACCGCGCGTTCGGTCGATATCGATTTATTATCGCCATCTAATAAACCAAGCTACTTTTGACCTTGAAGCCTAACCTTGACATGTACCAGTTTGAATGTTGCATGATGGTTTATCACCGGTTATCGACTGTGAAAGAAACCGTTTGCGTTGGACCTTACACCACTCAAGTGGTAATGTGAGACCGAATGTAGTTGTTTTCAGCATGTTCAGTGCAAGGAGAAGCATTTGTGGTAATTGATTCAAACAATCATAAACCCGTCGCTGAATGTCAATGCCAATTAAAATACGTCTCTGGCGAACTCATCGCTGAATACGCATGTGAATACCACGTTAACGTAACGTACGTGCTTAGGGCTGTCCATGACTTCTCTCCATGGTCTTGAAGATACCCAAGGACGCTCAGTCACGTTTCCTCAACATATATCAATATATGCGCAGGGGAATGCAGCCTAAGACGTATAAAGCCTTGCGATAACGCGATGTTCTTCCTCGCAAGGCACAATTTTCCACACAAGCGAGAACAGAAGATGGTCAAGGTTCATGTTATTCAAGAATGGTCCTGTAGCAGACATTTCTAACGGTTGCTGATTGAACATTCGGAGACCTTGTGATGACAAATAGCCCGTGAAACTCGTTGGTTGGCTAGATCACCTTCTAGTATTTTCAGTAATTATCTTGCATATTTTATTTTCACTTTATAAATTATTACGCGTAATTTTGTGATGATCATACTCAGGTAGCTGAGGCTGGAGGGGGAACACGAAATAAATTGGATGGGACAAATTGCCACCTTTCAGAAATGTGGTGGTCCAGCAGCCTCCCCCCCCCCAGCGGTTACACCCATGCCCCTATAAATGCCGCTGGGGGACGAAATCGCACCGAGGCGATTGGTTCACTTTTTACAACATTTCCTGGTCAATGAGATCCGGATACACGCTGAGCTTTGATGCACTTCGTCTCTTTGGATAATTGCACAATGCAATACAATACAATGTGTTGCAGTACCTGATTATAACGCAATGAAATGTAATGTTCTACAGATCTGCAGACCATTCCATACTTTCCCAGAATCACAGTCAGACTGATGATGTGTCGCTGCGATAATGTTAGTCAACACAATCTGCAACAGCGCGCACACTAACACGTTTCACTTCACCCAACTACCATTAACACACGCCCCGCATCGGCAAGGGCAGTTAATGAACTGCTGTATTGTGCTGTGCTGTGCTGTGCTGTGCTGTGCTGTGCTGTGCTGTGCTGTGCTGTGCTGTGCTGTGCTGTGCTGTGCTGTGCTGTGCTGTGCTGTGCTGTGCTGTGCTGTGCTGTGCTGTGCTGTGCTGTGCTGTGCTGTGCTGTGCTGTGCTGTGCTGTGCTGTGCTGTGCTGTGCTGTGCTGTGCTGTGCTGTGCTGTGCTGTGCTGTGCTGTGCTGTGCTGTGCTGTGCTGTGCTGTGCTGTGCTGTGCTGTGCTGTGCTGTGCTGTGCTGTGCTGTGCTGTGCTGTGCTGTGCTGTGCTGTGCTGTGCTGTGCTGTGCTGTGCTGTGCTGTGCTGTGCTGTGCTGTGCTGTGCTGTGCTGTGCTGTGCTGTGCTGTGCTGTGCTGTGCTGTGCTGTGCTGTGCTGTGCTGTGCTGTGCTGTGCTGTGCTGTGCTGTGCTGTGCTGTGCTGTGTGATGCTGCGGGTCACTGGTGCGAACGTGTAGTGTGTTCCCTTCACCGTGATGGCTTTCGAGGACCGCTCGGTGAGGTGGGTCGTTACGCCCATTGCCTCCGATGCAAATATGGCTTTGATGCAGCCGGCTAGCTTGTGGGACAGATACTCAAACATGTCCTCCGCCGTCAATATCTGGTTGTTAAGCGGGCACTTCAGGCTCTTCTGAGCCGCGGCTCATTTGGCTGTGTCTCCAATGCCGTCGCAAGCGCCCTTGCCATGAGATGTGACAAAAAAGCCACTCACAGGATACCCCAAAGCCTATCTGAAGATGACACACATGTGAACTCGTACACTAACATCTGTGAAATAAATATTTTTTTTTTAGGTCAGGTACTGCGGTCCGAATTTTTTGGGTAAGCAATTGCAGGAACGCATGCACCATGTCGGTGTTGTGCTTTGTGCCGTCAGGGATGCAGCAGTAGCTCTGATGGCACGGTACCTCGTCCTTCCGGCAGTGCACCACAAACGGGTGCATGGTACACCGGGACGAATCCCAGTGGAAACCAGGAGCTGCATCCTGCACCACAAAACAATAATTTTCAGCGAAATCATACTAGACAATCACTTCGCCCTCCTTGCCAGTAGCCTTCGCGTAGGTGGAAATGTTGACCTCGTTTCTCAGCTACAAAGTGGTGTCTGGTCAGCTTCAAGGTTTATTGGTTCAAATATCGCATGCTTTCTTCTTTGGTCTAGACTATTTCTGCGAGTGCGTAACGATGTGTGTTCATCCATTGTGTGTACCTGAGATCATTATCAATGTCATTATCTAGGGCTGAATCACCTTCACTCTCTTCTGATTTGTTAACGAGGATAATCCAATCCAGAAATCCAGAAAGTTCATCACACCGCCTTCACCAGGACAGCCCTCACAACTGTGCACTATACAATCACGTATACACAATTCCGTGCCATATACAGCGTGCTCGAGGAGGTTATGGTATCTGAGACCGGGAAGGCCGAGAGCGGATATGGGCAGTTTTGGGTTTTGATGATAAGTGCACATGCACACCGAGTGCGTCCGCTGCTGCCTGCCAAGACGCAATGCTGCGGACGAAGGGAAGCAAAGGTTAAGAAGCCGCTTCGAGGGTTTCAGAGTTCTGCTTGCATAAATCATATATATCACACACATTTCTCAAAGCAAGACTTTTCTGAACTTTTGGTTCATCAACATGTGGCACCATGAGACGGTCGATCTTGCAGAGACGCACCGGGTTGATGTATTCCAACTCATAAAATAGCTTTACTTTCACTTCACCGCATCCGACACCCTCAGAAATTTCCTCGCTTCACAGGCAGCACGGTCAACGGGAGTGAGCGGTGAGCACTGGGCATCCAAACACGGTGTCTCTCCTTGTGTGTCCTTCCTGATTTTTCGCTACATGTGCAGATTGTTATTTTCGCGAGGCAATAAATGGCTGTGCGAATGATTTCTCGGTTATCGGAATGTTATTGTTATATCGTGGACGCTTCTCTCTCCTTGTAATTGGAGAGAGAAACGTTCTCTCTTCTCTCTCCATGGCAATGTGTACCTCAAATAATCTACTACCACAATTTGGAGACATATCTGCAATTTTGTTTAACCATTGACCTCACGAGTTAGAACATTTATACAACACAACATTCAAGATCAGATGACGAACATTATCATCCCATCAATTATCACTGATTCCCATACATTCTCAATTGATCAGCGGCGCGTGAAGAGACATCGTTCACACCGGGAGCCCTGAAAAACGCGCTGGGGTCTCAACAATTTTTGTCGGGGACTCAAGAAAATTCGGATCGGAAGCCCCAGATAAATTCAGTGGGTATGAAATATAGCTGCGCTTGGGCACGACGAATCGTGCCGAGCCCCCACCCCCTAATAATCCCGCTGGAGCCTCAAACCTTCCGACTGAGTCTCAATTATGTACGACTGGGCCCAGATATCTGGCGTCGGGGTTCAACAATCACGCTGGGGACAAAACAAAAATCCGCGGGGACTACACAAAATCACAGTGAGGACCCCAAACAAATACAGCTGGGTATTGCAAACTTACGCCGGGATTCGAAGATTGCACCAGGGCCAGAAAATTACACCGGGAGTCCCCTCCTCCCACAAGAGTGCCATCTGGCCTCAAAATCCGAAAAACTTCATACTGCCATTAAAATCCCTGGCTCTGTTCTTAAGTGTTTTTCAAAATGCATAGCGAATTGAATCAGGTATGCTGGACAAACTAAAATGACAATTACTAGTGCATTTGTTCTTGCAAATGACACCACAACGAAGACAGCTACCATTGCTTGCAATTAGCATTCCGTCCGGGCCCATTGTTGTACCGGTTTGTATGTACCACCGAAAATACCAAAGCAGGCACTCTGGGCATGGATCATGTACGCCTGAATTGGAAACCAACAACTGTTTGCGTATCCGCCTACCTAGCGGCGGGTAAGTAAACACACGGAATCGCGGCCGGTTTTAGGCCGTGCGCCTATGGGAGTTCTGGGTATGCATTTCGCTCCGTTCAGAAGTTGTCCTGGTGCGAAGTGAATACATTTGAGAGGGAGCCCACCTCGTCCGAAGGGTCGGCACACCGATATTGGTACCTTGAAGATCTTTATCTTGAATCATTATCTCTTATCTCTCTATCTTTTTCTTTATCTTGAAATGAGTGTACGGGGCAAAGTACATGAAGGCAATGGACAGACCAAACTGAATTGGGGCCACATTCCATTGGCTCCTATGTTAGAGGCTGAAATAATTGCGGGGTTGGTCAAGCAAGCATTGAGGTGGCAGTCCCCCTCAAAGGTATATAAAACGGATTCTCCTGAGTCGAACGACTGGCAAGTGGGAGTGAAGCGGCGAGAGGTAGTGGCGTTGCCAGCTAGGGTATGTTGCAAGGGATACTCTAGTGTGGGGGGAAGAGAAAGTCGCACCCCTTATGACCAGAAGGGTGCCTCTTTTGGAGGTTCCAGTGTACCCACTCCCTCTAAATACCCAGCGGAACGCCTCTCCTCGGCTTGGGAACGGCAGTCCTCTGAGAGTCCGAACGCACGTCGCGAATTTTTCGGCACAAATCACTCCTCAGACAAAAACAAATGGTGCCCCTCTGGTAGATCGGAGTGTACCCAACCCAAGAGCCGCCCTTCTGGAGAAATGATGCCTCCTTGGCAAATCATGAACCTGTCAGTGGTATGGTGTAAGTTGAGGGGATTGTACCCTCCATGGAACGTCCGCTCAATCCTTTGCGGATTGGTGAGTACGCTGAAGTGTGCTCTTCATTCAGTGGTGTAAACCACTCCACCTGAAAATATCAGCCACATATCTAGAGAGCAAGGAGGGTGGGGCGAAAACAGAACCGCCTATTGAATGCCTTATCTTGAATGGTGAAACTGCCCTCTCAATGCTTGCTTATCCCCACCCGCAATAATTTCAACATATGTGCCGACCCTATCGGCGAAATGGGTTCCCTCCCACAGGCGCCTTCACTTCGCATCACGACAACTTCGGAACGAAGCGTAATAAATCAATAAGGAAAGAACGGTAAGGTTCCTTGATCAATTCTGTATCACGGAAGGCAGATGCAATCATCCTGGGGTGGCTGAATCAATTGAGGAAAAAATGACAATACGAAATGCGTAAGCAGCACCCCGATAAGCGCACGGACTAAAACCGGCCGCTATTCTGTGTTTTTACTTACCCGCCGCTAGGTGGCAGGTGAGGTAACTCAACCGAAAATTTTCAAATTTGCCCCCCGTCCATTTTTGATTTTCTTCAAAAGTTGTGTACCGAGGGTTTCAAGGGCGAGCAATTCATTTATGGTGAACAAAAAATTTCCAAAATAATATTTTCCAAGATACAGTCTTTGCAAATTTCCAAGGTCAATGAGGAGGCCTAACTTTGACGACCCATAACTCTAAGGCTAAGAGATCTATTTCATTGAACATTTTTTTTGTGTTGAATTTGGATGAATCAAGGAACAAGTAGGCTATCTGGGATTTTATATTTTCAATTCATTAAGTCACTTGCCTCCGTGACCACGTTTTTGCGTCGTGACCTTGACCTTTTTAATGCTGAAATTGAAACTTTCGTGTGATGAGCATTGAGCCCTATTCATGCCTTTTCATTTATATAAATAAAAAACGTGGGATCCGACCTGCAAAAAATAACACTTGGGGCTCGCAATGTTCACACAGCACGCTGTTTTGGACCGCTGCCCGCCGATAACTTCCCATCTAGGTGGCATACGGTGTCGACATGATCCAGAGTGGCCCCTGATGACGAAACCTGTCAGTTGGTTTCTGCTACACTGACATCAGGTCACAAGGTCACATGACATTGGGTGTTCAATGTCATCTGAGGTCACGAACAAGTTTATGGTTATAACTTTGCCCCTAATTGAGCAAAAGAGCTGAACTCAACACAATTTTGTTCGTCACGTCGAGACGGTTACAGTGGTACATGACATGATCCAGATAGGTCAAGTTGAGTCACGTAAACTGGCCAGATTACCGATTTGATCCAACGGGGCCAGGGCATACCTATGTTGTCATCTTTGTCCATGGTTTGCTCAAAATTATGTTGTAGTAGGCCGGTGTAATGTCTATGGTGCTGTTGGATGAATCTTCCAATGAGATAAAGTTATCGCTATTAATGGTGGCTACCCCTACGCCGCACAGGAACAAGAACAACTGAGTATTTTTGACAGAAGCATCGCACTACCAACAGTCACTTATCAGTGGGGAGAGCAGTGACGCCGTGTGAGGATTAGTCAGCTGACTTGTCGACAGTGTCGATAGACGTCCTTTGTTTCGAAGACGGGAACGATGCCTGATCCTTTCTACTGTGACCCGCATAAGCGGCATAAGAAGAAAGTGTATAAAAGTGTTAGATTGGCACCTAAAAATCTGGTCCAGATAGTCGATGATCCCCGGCTACGTATTGTCAGTTATCTGTGTGATACTTGGCGAAAGCGTCTAACGAAGGATCCAGGCAGCCTACTAGAAGAGGAAAACAGTCCGGGCAGTCAAAACATTTCTCGCCGGGCAGCTTGTGACAAAGATCAAGTTTTTCTATGTCACAAAAGAGGAAGTGCAGAAGGCTGAGCAGGAGCTGAATGGCCGCTTCACCAAAGCCGTGACGATCAAGGGAACAAGAAAGCACCACAGGTTCTGCCCTGTGAGTCAGAAAATAATGCGGATCCACGTGCCTCTCAGAAGACAAGACTGGCAAGCATGTCAAGGTGTTAAAGTGATATGTTGGTGCGCTGGTGTCATATCCTATCGATAGTTATGTCAATAGGCACCTGCCATTTTGCGTATTGTATCAGCATTGCGATGCCCAAAAGTACTTTTTACAGGTCAAACCCCACGTTTTTTATTTATTTATTTGAAATGGTCTGAATGAAGTTCAATTACCCATCAGACGAAAGTTATAATTTCAGCAGCCAAAAGGCCAAGGTCATGCCGCAAGATAGGTCACGTCGTCACATGACCTAATAAATAGAAAATAGAAAATCCAAGATCTTGGATTTTGCTATCTATAGCAAAGCTGTTCCTTGATTCATCTCAATTCAACCCAAAAAAGGTTCAGTGAAATAGCTCTCTTAGCCTCGGAGTTATGGGCGTCAAAGTTAGGCCTCCTCACTGACCTTGAAAAATTTGCCAAGACTGTATCTTGGGAAATATTTTGGGGGATTTTTTTTGTCATCATAAATGAATTGTTCGCCCTTGAAAGCCCCGGTACACAACTTTTCAAGAAAATATAAAATGATCTGACGGCAGCCACCTGTTGAGTTACCATGGAATTCCTCAGGTTGGTACCGCTGAAACGCGCAGATGAAAGGCGCCGACACGGAGTTTCCGATCCAGGCGTACATAATCCATGCTCCGGGAACACTCGTTCTTCCACTGCAAGTTCCATTTGTAGTCCATTCTCAGTAGTCCTCTCATCCTGTGTGTTTTTTCCACATTCGTGTTTCGGTTGTAATTGCCTGTACTATATGCAGTCAATGTGTATTACTCTTGCGCCTTTGTCCTATTTTTCGGTTCAATTAGTTTCTATAAATATTTGACAAGTTACACTGGATACAAGTTATACTCGATTCTATACCGGATGTCTCTACGTCATATGCGTCTTATTCGTCTTCGATGATAAAATACATACAGGTCATCATTCTCGAAGTGGGTGTGCGCCTGTGAAGTAAGCAAATTAGTCATTATAGTAAAAGTATCAGAAAGTATAGAAGATATTAATTGTTGGGGCATTCCTGCACAGATCATCCAGCCGAGGTGTCGATTTAACACCCTCCTGTAACGGACTGGACTTCGACGAAACATTCCTTCCGGGGGTAATCGATGGTGCTGATCACGGCTGTTGTTTTTTTCTTCTGCGGCATGCGTTTTCGAAGTTATAGCCTCAAGCAATATGACGATCCGCACGTGCAAGAATATTTTCGACGGCAATTTTCACCCATATGCTGTAAGGAATGTGAATAAAAATAAATGCCTGATTGTTGGGAAAGGCACATAGATTAACAATGATTCATAAATGGAAATGTATCCGTCTTTTAAGTTGGCCAAAAAATTACCAAAAATGGGAAACTTTTGAAAACTAATTTTTCTATGAATTCTCCGGAAAAAATTCTGACTTCGTGTGATTCGACATTCTTTGTACTACGGGATCAATCAATAAAAAAGTGGAACGGACAAACAGTAACGAGCCCCATGCGTTTACATGTACCGATGTCGCTCCCGCTCGCACGTTAAACCCATCCGCCGCGCGCGCGGCCGCGCAACGACGACGCTGACAAGCGTGTGATGTGATGCCAGCGGAAGAGGGGGGGGGAGGGGGCAGACACTGGTTGCGACAACCTGTCTCTTCAATGCGAAACCGGTTTCCAGTCATTTGTTCCGATTTAGCCATTGAATATCTGTGAACTTTATCGCAGTACCTTCCCTCGGGCCCACGTCGTGTCGCCCACCGCCTCTCCATCCGCCCCCTTGACAAATCACAAAATGCGCCGCTGATACCATCGTACCACCATCAAACACATCAAACACTATGTTTCTGGACTGTTGGTTTGCATGCCATATGAATCGCACGTTTGCAATGCAACACTGAAACAGGAACACCACATAAATTACAATGATTTCAGTTTCTTGAAAGAAACCAGCACAACAAGTCATTCGATCAATAACGATTATATGACTGAACAAATGTACTTCATCGCGCAGGTAAGCACGCACTATGCAAGATAATGGGCACAACAGCCGGTCGCGCAGATTTGTAACAGCGCACATTTGCACCCAGTTTGTCATCCCTACGATGTTTGTTTCACTGTCCCTGGCCATTTTAATGCGTAACTCGAACATCATAGCCATCGTCTGTGGACAGCTCATGGACGCGCATGGTGGTGGCACTCACAGGGACAAACCTGTGGAGCTTCTTAGTCCCTTTGATAGTTCTGGCAGCATCGAACCGCGCCTGCAACTCAGTAGCCACCTTTGCTACCTCAAGGCTGGATACAAATATATACGAGTATCAGGCGTCGGAGGAAGGCGTGCACCATGGCAGTGTTGTACTTCATTCCATCAGATATGAAACAATGACTGTGTTGACATCACACACCCCCCTCCCGCCAATACACCACGAAAGGGTGCACGGTACATTGAGATGAATCCCAATAAAATTCCTCAGCACCGTCCTGAACTACGAAATAATAATTTTCAGAAAAGTCACCTGTCCCTCATCCACGCCCTCCTTCAGTTCTAAGAATAACTTACTTTGAACCAATGCTCGGTAGTGGTGTACGGTGAGCTCCTGTATCTGATGGCTGAGTGTCCGTACACAGTCCTCACGACTGGCGATCACCTCCGTAAGTGTACAGCGGTCACTGGTGACCCACTGCTCGTAGCGGATTTCATCGTCGAGACCGTCATCGTCGTCGGGGCATCGTCAGATATTATCATCAAAATGAAATCCGCCACACCCTCCTCACCGGGACAGTTGGCACACGCCCCCATCATGCAGTCGCGATTTTTGTTGTCGCAAACAGCAGATCCTCAATCGTTAGGTCCGAAAATCCTAGCGCTGATATTAGGAGCTTTGGATTGTAGTGATATGTGCATACACACACCGTATGCGTACCGCCACTCCCAGCAAGCACAGTGTTTTTGCCGCAGTGATGCAAAGGTTGAAAACCCGACGGTGGGATTGTTCGTGTCCTCTTTATATAAAGTGCATAACTCCCTCAGCGTCCCAAGAACGAGCCTTTTTTGTACCTTTCTCTTTGTTCCATCCGCGTCAGTCACCGTTACACAGTCTTTTTGCCCTGAGCACATTCTGCTAGCTATGTCCGAATCATAAAAACCTCGTACTTTCACTTTTTCGTGTTCACTTATCCTACTACCCCTCGATATCCTCTGAACTTCTTGGAAAGTGCCACGAGTTTCCTTTAGCTTACGCGCACTTTTCACGATGTACAGTGAGATCTCAAAGAAGTCTGCGGTTTCCTGTTGAGTGTACGGCGAAACTGTCAAAATCATCAGGCAAAATCGTCCCGGTAATGGAGAGGGACATAAACCGGCGCGATTAAGCCCGACTGGTCAAAATTGTATCCCAGACATCATATCCGTTATCTCCCCCTCCCCTCGTGTAACGTCTTACTCCCCCCCCGTCTCCCTCTCCCGGCTGCGTCATCGCCGCGTCGCTGCGGGGCCGCACCCGGGCGGCGCGGCGGCCGGATTTATCGAGCGAGCGGGGTGACATCGGTACCGGGTACATTTAAGGACATGCGGCTCGTAACTCTTTGTCCGTTCCACGTTCTTTATTGATTGATCCCGTAGTTCAAAGAATACTGAATCACATGCAGTCGAAAATGTTCCGGAGAATTCATAGAAGAAAAAAATGTTTACAAAATTTCCAAATTTTTGGATTTTTTTTGCCGAACTTCTAAGAGAGGTACATTTCCATTTATGAATCACTGTTAATATATGTACCCTTCCTAACAACCCGGTATATATTTTTATTCACATACCTTACATCGTAAGGGCGAAAATTGAGCTCCGCAATAGTCCTGCACGTGCGGATCGTCAAATTGCCTGAGGCCATAACTTTGAAACCGCCTACCGGAGGAAAAATAAATATCACAGCCGTGATCAGAACCATCGATTACCCCTGGGAGGAAGGTATAGTCGAAATCGGTGACATCAGAGTGCTATCCTCTGGTCGTTCTATGCTGGATCCACCCTGTTACCATACTTGTAGTCACGTCAAGAGTTTTTGTTAATCTATCGTCCAGGATAAACATTGAGGATTAACATGCGACATACTGTCCGCATGTGTTACATTTCATTGCCCTTCCAAAACAAGCAGTGATTGGTTTTAGTGAGAATCGGATAACTCAGTATACACCTATATTTTAGTCTCCATTTATAAGGTAAGCACAACAGCTACAGCGATGCTGAAACATTTTCATCACGAATTCTTCAAGGGAATTCATATTTTTGCTGGCTAATTGTTGGTGGGCAAGGTGCGCTTTCTCTGTGGAAGTGATTGAGTGAAACAAAGGACTAAACTGCATAGCAATACCTGGTAGAAAGGAAAGGACATTTGCATTTTAATGTAGGTAGGTAGGTAAGACAGATTGCAAAGTATGGCGAAGGGCCCAACAAGACTCCCCAGGTGGTAAAAAATGTCAGGAAAACTCATGGGCAGACATCCACACCAAGGATGAAGGGTACCCATTAGGGTGTGTCGCCTGAACGGTTTTTCTTATGCTTAGTGAAATTATCGTGCAGATCACCTTAAAAAAAACCGTGGTCGAAACCAAATCGAAATCAAACAATAAACAAAATATGCGACAGGCCGATAAAGAAACAAATTTGCCAGGCGCCCGGCGTTGAAGTCTCCAGTGATGGCGCTCCGTTGCGATTGGCATCTAACACCACGCGTCGTCCGCCGTCGGAGCGCCGCCGCGGCGCTGTGACGAAAAAGGCGGCAGTGGTTCGAGAATGCCGCGATCGCTACTCGCGATACATGAAAACTGCTGGAAAGAAGTCGGCATCACCAGGTGTACGTCCGTCCGGTGATGAGTGGTTTGGAAAATTGTTTGATATAGCCCGCTGCAAATGTGCTGATATCGATAGCTGCAAATGTGCGATGGCCGACAAAGTGCCACGAATGGAGTTTCCCTTTGTCCAAGACCAGAGAGGACCTCGCCAAATGCAAATCGGCACCGCAGATATCCGTGAAACCACTCGTCGACGCGCCATGGACGAAAGGAGGCGTCTGACCGCCGAGAGAGTCACATCACCACAACCGGGACCTTCTGGAATGGCCCAGCTAGATTCTAATTCAGACGAAGATTCCGCCACAGATTCATCATCGCTCACATCTGTAGTCAATGAGTCAGAGTATATGGTGAACAGTAACACAGACGAACTACTAAATACGGCTCTAGCAGCAGATCGGTACGGAGTGTCTAATCGTGCGTGTGCTGCGATCATAAACGGTTTCCAAGTGGACATTGGTCGGATCACTTCTGACGATATGGACTGCATAGTGGATAGCAAAAAAGTATGGCGAGCAAGGGATCGGATTAGAAGAGAGGTAGTAGCCCAGAGCCATGAGGATCATGCAGGTCGTGTATCTGGTCTCTACTTCAACGGTAGAAAAGACGACACGCTTATGACAGCCAGTTCAAAGAAGACGGAAGAGCACATTGTGGTTGTATCCGAGCCAGACAGTGCATATTTAGGACACTTTACCCCACAGACTGGGAAAGCGGAGGACATTTTTCAGGACCTGAACGCCGTGGCATATGAGTTTGGTGCGGATGTTTCTGTGCTTGGCTGTGACGGCACGATATTTAATACTGGCCAAAAAGGTGGTGTTATCCGTTTGTTTGAGCTCGGACAAAAACGCCCCGTCCACTAGTTTGTGTGCCAACTTCATGCAAATGAACTTAATCTTCGTGCAGTATTTAGCCAGTTAGATGGAGTCACAACAGGACCTAAGTCGTTTAGTGGGCTGATTGGCCGGGCTGCTGCAGGCGCAGTAGAAACCTTGCCAGTGGTCGATTTTGAGCCAATCGATGGCGGAAATGTTTCAGAAATGACGCAGGAGATTCTTAGTGACCTAAGTTCAGATCAGGCTATTCTGTAGTCTGGCGCGTAGTGTCCAGATAGAACTGCGAAAATGAAGATCGGTCCACTAAACCACTCCAGGTGGCTGACTATGGCGGCGCGAATTCTCCGGCTCTACATATCAACCGAACAGCCATCAGACAGTCTGAGAATGCTAGCGGAGTTCATCGTGTGCCACTATACTCCCATGTGGTTCTGCGTCAAGAAGAACTGGAAATGTTCTGACAGTCCTGGCAATGCGCTGCACAGCGTGCAACTTCTCAAAAGTCTGCGACCTGAGATAGCGGCCATGGTGCAGCCGGTAATACAGCGCAACAGCTACTGGTGTCACCCTGAGGCAGTACTGCTAGCAATGGCAGCGGGCCAAGATCAAGCCACACGGGAAAGGGCGGTCACTCAAATCCAGCAGTGTCGCAGAACTCAAGTCGATAATGATACTGACGAAGTGCGGAAGTTCAAGCTTCCAAAAGTGAATATGGGGGCAAACAGCATCATGGAGCTGATTGATTGGTGTAATGAGGCGATAACCGAGCCGCCCTTGACGCAACAACTGTCCGATGATGACTTACTAGACATCATCGCGAGTCCTCTCGAAGTACCGCCATACCCCGTGCACAGTCAGACGGTGGAACGGATGGTGAAAGTGGTGACCGAGGCGTCTTTGAAGGCAATTGGTGAAGAGGCCCGCCACGGTTACATTGTGGCGAAGTTGAAACACAGGTCAGCAATGCCAGTGCTCAGCAGCAAAAAGGATTTCATGTCGGGTTTTCTGTCGAGCATGTAGACAAGTAGTACAGTTATAAAATGATAGTTCGTACAAAAAATGTGGCCGCTCGTACAAAAGGTAACGTCGCTGTATGCCCGTCTCCTTCGGTTGTAGTGGAACGAAGCATGATGCCGATTTCGCCTGGTCTATTTGTCATAACAATAAGATATCAAGTGTCTCAGAATGATTTAATTGGTCTTCGATGTAAACAGACGAGGAATTTTGAAGATGTTCAAGCTTTCAAAAGTGAAAATATTAGCATTATACGCCGATAGATCTACTGATTGAAAATGGAACGAACAAGCGACGTAAAGTGAATCTTTCTTTCATGCGTCAGATATCCAGGCAACTTATTAAGCGACTGGTGCTTATCAAAAGCCTTTTACCCCACTAAACACTTTCATTGAGTTTTATTAATGAGCTTCATCACCAGAATCCATTCATCAGTCATCCACACCACCGACTGCCGCCTTTTTCGTCACAGCGCCGCGGCGGCGCTCCGCCGGTGGCCGGACGCGTGGTGTTAGATGACAATCGCAACGGAGCGCCATCACTGGAGACTTCAACGCCGGGCGCCCGGCAAATTTGTTTCTTCATCGGCCTGTCGCATATTTTGTTTATTGTTTGATTTCGATTTGGTTTTGACCACAGGTTTTTTTAAGGTGATCTGCACGATAATTTCACTAAGCAAAGTGCAATTTCCAAAAAAAGGTCCTTCGTGACACACCCTAGTACCCATATATCAAGACCTATGTAAAGTGTGATTCTTAGGATTTATTTTTTAATACAAGGTATTTTAATACCAAAATGATGGTGCAACCACTCATTTTCCCTGCAAATGATTACTTTTCAGTTGGTGAACAAATACACTATCATTATCTTCACTCTGCAAATATAGCACACAGCATATAATTTTATGTACCTGGTGTGTCACAGACATGATAAAGAAGATATTGAACACTTCATGCACTCAATTTAATACTCTGGCATTGAAAACTTTATGTTTCCACCTTAATTCAACATAATCTCCATTTTCTCATCATTTTTACACTAAAATACCATGCTTGAAAAAAATCACATTTTGCCTTTTCTACATAAACACATCCTTCACATAAAATATATGTAAAAGCACACATTTTGCATGATTAAAGTGCAAGCAACTTCCCAGTATTTCCCATCTCACTGTTTTGAATTTCATGGAACAGTGAGCTGAATTTGGTAGTATATATTTTGTGTTGTAAACAAGCTTGACGGCTGGAGTTTAAGGGCACATAGTCTGTGCTGGTCATGCAGCAAAAAGCTTTACAGCTGTCAACTAATTCAAATGTGGTGCACTCAGGCTATTAATTTGCTTTCAGCAGTTATCTGCATTTGTTTGTTTTTTGTGATTTTTTAAAAGTCATGTGTGAAATGAGAATCATGTGTTAAGTCTTATAGGTGTAACCTGGCTGGCCCTTGTGACTCAAATTAAGTCTGAACACTATGACTTAATGGCTTATGACTCTGTGACTAAGTGTCTATGGATTATCAGCCTTCCCACATCAGGTAGGGGAAGCAGGGGTATCTGAACACATTTCAATTTTGTTTCCTGTTCACCTACCTTTGGATGGCTCCTACATCTGGTTCCTACATCCGGTTCGGTAAATAAGAAAAATATGACTGCATTAATAAACCATGCACCTTTCTCTACCTGATTATGAAGGTCTTATTGTATGGTTATACCAATTATTTGCATACTGAACTAGTGGAGTACACAGGTGCCATTTTGTGCTTCTGAGAACAGTTGGCTTCAGAAAACCAGAAGGAAGTGACCTTTTATTTTTATTTTTGCAATTATGCCAGCATTTTTAGTAGCTGCTAATAGCTTGTACCACAACCATTCAGTTTACCTATCTCAAAATAAGACAAAGTCCCAAGTTTGATGGCTATGTTCTCCAAGGTTTGAAAGCTATCTCAAATTGAATTCTTGTATCCCAATGATATACACTATGACATCGATTAGTGTTTGATGTGGCATAACAATATGAGTAACAAATTTAACCCATCCATCTTGTGGAGGTCTTCAACCTTCCCTCCTCAGGTTTTTTTGGCAGATAGCAGCACACAGCAGCATGCCCAAAGTTGGCATACCTTTTCCCACATCAATTTGACATGCTAATTCAAAATTTTTAGGTCAGGTCATCTAGGGTCAACAAGTTAGTCAAGGTCAAGTGAGGTCACCTCCAAAAAAGTTCAACCAGTTGTCATGCTTTAACAGATACAGATATTTTAATGAAGCTTTCAGAGTTTGCTTAGCTTTATAGATGCAACAAAATGTATTGGTGGAATTTTTTTTCTCTTTGTTTTTGTCTACATATAAATGTTGCGTATTTGCCAAATTGCAGTTCAAATACAGGATTCTGGTTAAAGTAAGCATTTTTTATTAGGGCAAGTTGGCTTCCAACAACGTTTCTCGGTCTGCTCTGCCCATATGAAAAGGAAAATTAAAGAAAACTTGAAAATTCGAAAAATAAAAATTGGGGGCCAAAGAAATTATAGCCCTGGTCGATTTCGCTGTTCTTTTCTCATTCCAAATAATTTTTTCATATATCCCCAAAATGAACACCCCAGAGTCAAAAATATAATGTAAGTTGTGAAAAGTCATGAAAATCTAGCCACCCGGGTTGCGTCACTTTTGGGGGGAAATTGTTTTGGAGGGTGGACTCGGACCCTATTCGTCGAGTGCTTTCTGATGACACCTATTTCATTTTTGTGCGATGTTTAGTTTGGATTTTAGAGGGGGGTCTTCAATCACCCTTGAGACAGGATGGGAGGAATGGACCGGAAAGATGGTGCAGGTTAATCATGGTAGCAAAGGAAGCTCTTTTTAGGCAATTATAGGGCATTAGGCAATGTATTTGCTTCTTTGTTCATCTTTATTCAATTTGCCTTTTCTAACTGCATCCTACCCTCACAAGCACACATGCTCAGCCTTCTTTTACATGCCCACAAATGCATCTGTATATCTAGAATGATGTCATTGTGCATGCAGATTTGTGAACATGCTGACTAACTTTGGTTGAAAAATGGAAGAAGGTGGATTAAGTAAAATATTAAGGTGGATTTCTGTCAAAACCACAAGTCCCCCTTCACATTGTCCATCTAATTGGCCAATTAAAAAAAGTGATCAGTCAATGCTAGGATTCATGACAGGCATAGTTTTCCAGAAGCAAAAGCTTTGTTCTCAGTGCATCATACACATTTTCAATTAGGTTCTGGTTTCACTCCATTTTCTGAGTTCAGGACAAGATCGACTGGTGTGTTGTGATGCTCACGATATGCAAAGGGATTTGCATACTGCTGTGCATAATGCCTAGCCACTGGTGCACCTAAACACTGGTATACTCCCTCCCTCAGCAAACATGAGACCTGAAGGGTGGCCTCCTCAGTGATCTTGCACCCAGGCCCAAGCCAAGCCTGGAGAATTGAATGGTGTTCATAAACTGCTTCAATGCAATCCTAGTCATAAAGTGATCAGACTTAAAAAGAGCCAAGAGAGCCCATCCTGGTTGAGTCAATAAAATGACGATATAATAAAACCATCAATTTCTTGCCACATATTTCATGTGATATCCCTGAGTAGTGCAGGTGTGATTCATGCAGTGATATAGTGCATGTTGTAAACACCATAAGCCTGTGTCATGCCTTTCTGAGATGGATGTCAGTCACTACGTGTGCAGCTGTGATCATTAATCATTTGTTTTGTTTACAGGAATAACCCGGTTGTAGCCACTGGATGCACTCATGGTTTATTTACATTTTCCAACAAACTTAACTGAAGAAGAGATAGTTCTGCAGAATAAGTATGCCAAACTTCGAAAGAAGGTGTGTGTTTGTACTTCTGCAAGTCATGTAACCATCGATAAACCGTCAGCGTGAATCCCAGGGTGTACTGGATTTTGGAATCAAAGAATCAATGGTTGGATCTCACCCTCTAATTCTGGGAGAATGGAAACTTTGGAATGGTTTTACATGGATTGACTTGCCACATGTCTACCACGGTGCACTCTGATTGTTTGGTTGGCCATCACACCCTTGTGGATAGCCATCTAAGGCCAATATAGATTTATGGCATGACCTTATCCAGCATAGTTACCTACCAGCCCCAAGTTAGTATGTAGTATGCGTGTGAGTGGCCAGCGACCACCGAGGCAGAGGTCACCACTGGTCACCTCTGTTTAGAATGAACCATGGTCGTGTACAGCATTTCCGCAATATCCATTTGTAAGCCGTCTGTTTACAAGTCATGTAGTGATATTCACTTGTGCTGATACGAAATAACATGCATGCTGAAACGAATAGTTCGGTAAAAAGAAAAACATGATGTATGCTTTCACTCAAGCATTGCTAAATTTATCTGTAAGTAAGACCATGCCAAGGTTTTGACGTGGGTCAACACTCGGTTGACATTTCCGATTTTTTATACGAGATATGCCCAGCTAAAGTAGAGCCATGTTGCTGAGTGATTCGAGCTGTATTAGATCCTCGGTATCTGAAAACTCAGTCTGATTAATCCTACCTTCATAATTTTCAAACTCATTAAATGCTTGAAATTCCAAGTGGTGCAAAATTACGTGCTGAATGGCATATTGTCAGACATACAGCATCTCGGCCACACAGTTCTGTAATAAACATAAATGTGCCATTGACTCACAACTTCCGATGCTTCATGATAGACAAGTTCCTGATTGCTTCACAAAAGGCAACAGCAGTGGCATATCTAGGGAAGGGTTTGGATCATGGTCCTCATTTTTGGTTTTAAAATTGTACTGCAGTCTCCTGCATCGTAAACAAAATCGTTAAAACTGAGCATTGATCCTCCATTTGCGAACCTACCGGTTGCCTAGCCTTGCTGCTGCAGGTAAGTTCTTCTCTTTTGCCATTTTGCTATGGCGAAGGAAGAATAAAATATATTTTTTTGCTAGTATTAGTAGCTTGCCAGCGTGTTTGACACTTTCCAGTGATGCTTTTGTGTGGTCTTGTTTCTTTATGATGCTTTTCCATGCATCCCATTTTACTAATGTTCGATGTATTCAAGCTAGATTGCAATCAGCGACTCCTACGTGATAGATTGCACTCAGACACCACCTGTTGGCACTAATGCTTTGCACATGCTTATTAGTAGTAGTGGTCTGATTGACCTTGATCATGACATTGTCGGGATTGGGTGTCGTTGTTGATTCGGACTGAAGCTGAGGGACTTATTCAAACAACTTTCGAGGCCAAATACAATTTCCTCCAAGCAATCAATTCGGCCAAGTCATGCTAAAAGCTAATTTCGTTTCCCCTGTACTGCCTGAACCCGCCCACCTGTGTTGCAATGTCGAGAGCACAAGTCTGTCTGGCTGAGTGGCCCGCCGTCGTGTCTGCAGAAGAAGGCATTGCATGCGCTGAAGGCGCCACGGCAGGACTCTGAGCCCATGCACCCGGTGAAGCGACCTTCCGAAGCCAAAGACGCCAAGGAGTACGCCAAGAAGCTGATCAGGTCCGGGGCGATCCGCTCCATCCAGCGCACGGGCGACCATAAAGACAAGACCACTTTCAAACGGTCCAAGGTAAGCGGCATTGCTGAATTGCATTCAGAGGAAGTCTTACTATGGCACTGCGTGCGCTGTTCTGAAGCTTGCGTAGCTGGAGCTCAAGCACCCGGAGCAACTTCCATGCATCACCATCCCACACTCGAGCACCACCAAGCGGGATGTAATCTTAACAGCTATTAACCGACCTGTTCATTACTGTCCAATTGTTCTGTGTGTGGCTAGGGGGCCAGCTCGGTCCGTGTGTGTGTATGCTCATATGTCTGTACACCGGTGTGCAGCTGTGATGGTGCTCCATGATCTGAAGCGGCAGAAGCTGTCGAGCTCGGACCGTTTGTGTGTGTGTGTGTGTATGTGTGTGTTCGTATGTCTGTACACCGGTGTGCAGCTGTGATGGTGCTCCATGATCTGAAGCGGCAGAAGCTGTCGAGCTCGGACCGTTTGTGTGTGTGTGTGTGTGTATGTGTGTGTTCGTATGTCTGTACACCGGTGTGCAGCTGTGATGGTGCTCCATGATCTGAAGCGGCGGAAGCTGTCGAGCTCGGACCGTTTGTGTGTGTGTGTGTGTGTGTGTGTGTGTGTGTGTGTGTGTGTGTGTGTGTGTGTGTGTGTGTGTGTGTGTTCGTATGTATGTACACCGGTGTGCAGCTGTGATGGTGCTCCATGATCTGAAGCGGCGGAAGCTGTCGAGCTCGGACCGTTTGTGTGTGTGTGTAAGTGTGTGTTCGTATGTCTGTACACCGGTGTGCAGCTGTGATGGTGTTCCAGGGCCGTCGGAAGCTGTCGGGCTCTGGCCGAGCGCTGAGCGGCTACGAGCCGTATTCTGCTACCCACCCCGAGGAGGAGCCTCCTGCAGCGCCGCCCGTCGAGCGCGCCCAGGAGTTCCGGCCCGACCAGAGGAAGGTGAGCCCGACAGCGCCGTCACCACTGCCCAACAGTGTGTCCACATTCGGCCTCAGTTGGGCATCAGATCCCATAGACAACATTGCGTTTTCCTACAGAATGTGCAATTTGCACATAAATTTATATGCAGTTGCAGGCCACAATTTTGGTTCTCTGTAGTTCCACACCTGTACTGCGAATGTTTCATACTGAAATATATTAATGCTATATGCATTTCACATATCACAGCCTGTAGGATGCAACTGAATTGCAGCGCGCAGTGATGCCTTGCACATGCTTCGCTGCAAATATAGTGGCACATGCAGATAGAAAGTGCATTCGCTGAAAGTGCATATAACTTGGCAGCGGCCGTTATCAGGTGGAGTTTGTCAAATCAAAGCCGCTACGTCGTAAGCAGTTACGGCTAGCTGTGGTGGCGGTAGGTGTTGCAGCTGCTGTCTGGTTGGTCGTCCTTGCGGCGATGGGATGATGGTTGAACTTGAACGCTGAGAATTTCCCAGTGGTGAGTTGACTTCCATGTGTCTTTGTACTTCCTTTTTGAACTGACACGTACCACCAGCACTGATACACATTCCATCAGTGGTAGCATGCCACATAAGTATTCTTGTTGATCCACAATTTGTTTGGGGTGAAAGCAAGATTGTATCATGCCTTTGAATAGAAGCGTTCATCGCAGCTTCGTCCTTTGCTCGAAGACGCGCTAGACTGCATATCGTGCCGCCCAGTGTTGTCTTCCGATTGTTGTTCGAGCGAATGTGCAATGTACTGTTTGCCTTCCAGTCGCTATACGACAGTTTCATCTCTGCGCGAGATAAGGAGGAACGTTCCGCGTCTCGAGATGCAGTGTCCGACCGACCTCGCCAGGGCAACACCGTCTACATCCGTGGCTTCGGCGTCAACGAACAACTGCTCAAACGTGTCTTCGTCAAGTTCGGCACCATTGTCAACATCTCGATGGAAATAGAGAAAAAGTGAGTACCCTGTTCGGCGAAAAGTCTCCGTAAATTACTTGTCGATACGCCCTAAAACCCAAATAACTATCCCTGCATTACTGGAGCGAACTGAGTCTCCATAAATTACTTGTCGATACGCCCTAAAGCCCAAATAACTAACCCTGCATTGCTGGAGCGAACCGAGTCACACATTGGTATGGGTCGAGGCTGATGCTGCGCCGATGGAGCACCTTATCATCGTTTGTAAGCGATGGAGTTTACAGGCGACGTGCGGATCCTAGTGTAAAAATACATTTTAACAGCCAAAGACATGTCAAGGGTAGTTTTAAACTATCTCCCATCGGCTTTTTCCGAGATGCTGCTTAAGCGAAGTAACTCGAC
Source organism: Imbricaverruca yamaguchii (assembly GCA_034440575.1). NCBI lineage: Eukaryota > Metazoa > Arthropoda > Thecostraca > Neoverrucidae > Imbricaverruca > Imbricaverruca yamaguchii. The sequence continues at coordinate 186,047 of JAOTOL010001311.1, forward strand.
AACTTAATTACTTTCGGATTGCCAGTGCGTCCATATTTATTTCAGATTTAGCAGGCCAGGCTTGGTGCGGTTTTATCAGATAGGACAGTGGCTGGATATCGTAGTAAGTTTAATTTGGTAATGGTTGATAAGATATAGCAAGCGATTTCGAACATCATATTAATTCCTTTCGATAATTTTGTTAATTATGGTAAATGGCCTCCAATGAATGGAAGTTTTTTCTCGTTCTGGATTCAGATTTTTTCTGAGCAATCGCGTTAAAAAAGAAGATAGAGGCAGTTGAATTATAGTGTATTCCATTCCTTGTGAGGCACGTGTCGAAATCAGTCGCAATTGCACATGGTCCCATAGGCCACACTTTCATGAATAATTGTTGGTTGGTCGGTTGGTTATTGGCTTTACGACCATCGACCGTTGATTCATGTAGCGTCGCCAATCTCTCACGCCGATTGGTCGCGGGCGAAGAGTAGCGACAGGTAAGACTCGAACCCACGACCGTTCGATTGTGAGACGAGCAACTTACCCCTAGGCTACTCGCCCCCTTCATGAATAATCCAATGTTTGCATTGGCTGTTTCCCAAATTCTGATTTCCTATCCCACAACCATTGATTAGTTTCTATATAAGCAACTTTCGCGCGCACCGTTTCTCTCCAACGCGCTTTAGCCTGAGCTACAATCACGAAAGATAAACTGGCAAAATATGCTATACGAACATTCTTCCACCGGTGGAATACGTTATTCCTCAGTTGCTTCTGGATCAGTAGGTCGGGTAGCATCCAGGAGGTACGTCCAAACTGGCCACTAAACATAACCCTGGTGAATATGACCCACAGCGGTTTCTCCCCTGCTGTCCCATAACGCTTTATAGTAGGAGCGTGAAACTGGGTGACTTTTCCTGACTTTATTTTTTCTACGTTGTGACAAATTTCAATTCCGTAACAATATCAGAGAAGCGAACATTTAGAGGTACTCCGTGCAGGTTTTTTTTAAAGCGAAAGCTACAGAACAGCATATGTACCCGGATATTTCAGTTATTCTACTGTTCCGGTGATCATCACTTGAAATTCAACTGCTCATGCTACCGCGCTTGCCTACGGAAATGCTTATTTTTAGCCTAATCCATGTCAAGGGCACATTCATGTCACAATGAGCAATGTGAGACCAGCTTTCTCAAGACGATGCCACTGCCATTCTTCGTGGAGGTAGAAGCATGCTTCCACGTCTCCACCTCCAGCGCCTCGTGCCATTGCGTTGCTCGGAAAGTTTAGATGGTGGGATGAATTCGGGACAAATGGTAATAATGCATCACAAGCAGTGGTGAAGTCACAAGTATTTCCCAATGGAGGACCCGGGAGGTGGCAAGAGGTATTCATGACATACCGTATGCAAACTACTGCAAGCAATGGTGCGACGAGGGTGACATTTTTCAAGTGGTGGATACAGGAGAGGGAGAAATAAATCCAGTACAGTAGTGACTCGAACCCCACTCAATTTTTTTATTAGTATGAAGAGAAAAGTCAACGCCGATGCCCGTAGCATAGATAATTTGTTCAGTCACGGAAGTGCTCTCCAATTCTTGCAAACACTGATCAGTCTATCCTAAGTCAACCAGCGTTTTATCCGCATGAGCTTCGTACGTAATACGAATGATGCAATTAGTCCGAGAGGATCAAAGAGCTTTGCTGCTGTGCGCGGTGTTCTCGTCGCTTCAATTTCCTCAGTCCCAAGCCCCATCGGTAGCTGGTATGTGGTCAGCACTAACTGGCCGTCTCCCGTTGCCCAGCCGATCCCGAACATCCCACACTCAATGTCGAAGCTGGTCCAAAGTTATTTCAGTTCCGGGGATGGAACTTCTGTTTCTGCTACGGAAGCAATACTTATAATGAAAATGAAATTAATGAATTCTGTCTAAATGTCATTCCGCTCCGAAATTCCTTATGATGTCATTGCCATCGTCATCCTTCCTCCAACCTGAGTTCCCCTCCCCCTCCTACGCACCGACACACATTATTGCAGATAGGGTAGATGCAAACTAACTAAATGCAAACTAAATGATGACTAATGCACGATCAGCACACCAGCAGCTAATAGTTTTTGAGCTGTCAATGCCCATAATAGAGCCTTTTTCTTATGTTGTGTATCTCCATGTGTGATATGTCCCTGGCACCTCGGTTTTCTCTGGGCGCTACATGACCAATGTAGTCGATGCGCCCTTAAGCCCTAATAACTAACCTCGGTTTTATCGACGTCTGACGTGGTGGAGTTGGGGAGTGGGTGGTTGTTCGGTTCTCTTCTTTAGTCTAGAAATATTGCGTATCATCCGTCTTCGGCGGATGTGATTTCGTGACGTTCGTGGAATGGGCGGCTGTCGAGTGACCGGATTTAGCCGTGCACTGCCATCTATGATCTATTTCTGGCAGCTGTGGTTTCCTGACGTTCGACAAGGTGGAGTCTGCAGAGCGGGCGATCGCTGAGATGAGCGACGGCACGGTAGAGGGTGTGAAGCTTCAGGTTTCTTACGCGCGCCGCCAGCCAAAGATGGAGCCCATCAACGATGCTTCTACCTCCAGTGTATGGAGTACAATTGGTGAGATAATGATAGAGAGCTGCACCTGTGGAGATGGTGGAGAATTTCCCTGGAGAAGGCAGGGTGGGTACATCCCATGGAGAACAATAGCAAGCAGCTGACGAGCTGCTGAAGAAACCGAGACGTACACACGAATTACCTTGAAAAAGTTCATTTTGTGCAAGTACAGACGTGAGGTGCACTGATACAATGCTACTTGAACAAATTAGCGTGTTAGAATCTAGGAAGTCGTTGATTCTAGTTCAGAAGGCTTTTCCTGATATATTCATGACATAAATACCACATGCGCTCAGCCCTTGTTTGACTTGATGTGGTCGTGAAGCCCAAAATTGTCTTCTCAACTACATTCAACTCATGGGGCGCGAATGATCAACCCTGGTCGATGCGCCCTAAAGCCCAAATAACTAACTAACTACATTCAACTCATGCACATCAGCATGTAACAAGGATGGCACAACTCATTTGTTCAAGCATTTAAAGCTGTTTTCATGATGTTCCAGCTGTAAGTGTATGTGGACATTTCAAGGGGATTTCCTGTATGGGGAGGCAGCCCCCAGCAGAGTGGGGTGTTGTAGCAGCTTTCAGGTGGCTATATAGACCGGTCCACATTGACTCCTATTTTAAGTTCGAGCATCCCGGGCACGAGCGGAGGGGTGGAGAGGTCTTCAGGGGCCTTTCTGCATACCATAGTTGGTGCCTACATACCCAAGGTCTGACACCCATACACCACACACCACCACACACCACACACCATACACCACACACCACACACCCATACAGGTACCCATACAGCTCCACACTCCCATACAGGTCCAGGTCCACACACCCATACAGGTCCACACACCCATACAGACCCACACACCCATGCAGGTCCACACACCCATACTGACCCACACACCCATGCAGGTCCACACACCCATGCAGGTCCACACACCCATGCAGGTCCACACACCCTTCCTCAAATAATAAGTATAGAATGGGTGAGTGCCTCTCCCCTGATCAAACGGAATTCTACCGCCCTCCATCCCAGGTGTCGTAGGGCCAAATCGTTCGGTCCGTATTGCCACCGATGCTACATCTGAGGTTATCAGGGTGGGTGGGCAGTGCTACAGAGGTCCATGTCGCTATTGCATGCCTTCCCCTGTCCGCTGGTAACGAGCGACTGGTGATGTGCGCGTGCCGATTGGTCAGTGAGGAATTCCGGTGGGGAGGGTCATGTACTTTAAAGGCGGGCGTTTTAGCTTGTTTTTACTCACAATAGAACAGTTCACATTAGTCGGACTGCAATCACTCTGGCTCTCAAGGGATGCCAGTCACCTTACATCACGCTTGCTGCACTTAAGCAATGCATATTTTCAAGGTCATTCGAGTGTATGCTTCGGCTACTTCTGTATCCATTCGGCTGTTTCCTATTGTCCAATATGCCTCGATTGGTCGTGGGAACAGCTGTGGATGTGACGGGGTAAGGCTGTGGTCTGTGCAGATAGTGAGCTGGGGTACACCTCTGGAGACACCCCAGTAGAGTTGTGGAGATTGTAAGTTGATGTGGAGACGATGAGGTGCAGCTGCGGAGATTGCCGGATATAGTTATGGAAACAGTGAGTACAACTGTGTAGACTGGGGGTAACAGCTGTACATCAGCTGTTTAGACGGTGGGATGCAGCTGTAAGTATGGTGGGATACAGCTGTAAGGATGGTGGAATACAACTGTAAGGATGGTGGGATGCAGCTGTAAGCATGGTGGGATACAGCTGTAAGGATGGTGGAATACAGTTGTAAGGGTGGTGGGATGCAGCTGTAAGTATGGTGGGATACAGCTGTAAGGACGGTGGGGAGCAGCTGTCGGGCTTCAATCTGGCATCATTAGCAACAGAGACACCGCGCCGCTGGAGTGGCTGGCGGGAGTCTGTGACCTGTGGCGTGTGTGTAGCCTGTAGTGTGTGTGAGTGCGTGTGTGCGTGTGACCGATGGGTGTGTGCGACCTGTAGTGGGTGTGTGACCTATGGAGGGTATGTGACCTGTGGTGGGTGTGTGACCTGTGGAGGGTATGTGACCTGTGGCGAGTGTGTGATCTGTAGCGGGTGTGGGACCTGTGGAGGGTATGTGACCTGTGGCGTGTGTGTAGCCTGTAGTGTGTGTGAGTGCGTGTGTGCGTGTGACCGATGGGTGTGTGAGACCTGTAGTGGGTGTGTGACCTGTGGTGGGTATGTGACCTGTGGTGGGTGTGAGACCTGTAGTGGGTGTGTGACCTATGGAGGGTATGTGACCTGTGGTGGGTGCGTGACTTGTGGAGGGGATGTGGCCTGTGGCGAGTGTGTGATCTGTAGCGGGTGTGGGACCTGTGACAGGTGTGTGACCTGTGACGGGTGTGTGACCTGTGGAGGGTGTGAGACCTGTAGTGGGTGTGTGACCTATGGAGGGTATGTGACCTGTGGTGGGTGCGTGACTTGTGGAGGGGATGTGGCCTGTGGCGAGTGTGTGATCTGTAGCGGGTGTGGGACCTGTGACGGGTGTGTGACCTGTGACGGGTGTGTGACCTGTGACGGGTGTGTGACCTGTGGTGGGTGTGTGACCTGTGGTGGGTGTGTGACCTGTGGTGGGTGTGTGACCTATGGTGGATGTGACCTGTGGTGGGTGTGTGACCTGTGGTAGGTGTGTGACCTGTAGTGTGTGTGAGTGCGTGTTCGCGTGTGACCGATGGGTGTGTGAGACCTGTGGCGGGTGTGTGACAGGTGGTGGGTTTGTGGCCGGTGGCACAGCGCGAACTATATACTCGATGGTGGTCGATGCCGGCGGGTTTTGTGTTGGCCATACAGCCGATTAGGGGTCTGCTCGCCGGTGCACCCTGTTTACTACCTAGCCGGTACACCTGGCGATCGATGTGGACGGTAAATGGCCCCTGGTAGCAGCGGTCGTGGTCGCAGCGTATTGTGACACACTGCGGGACTGTGGTGACGCACTGGCCTGTCGGCGGCGGTCACCCCCAGCCGCCGTCAGCATCGCAGCATGTTTGATACGGAGTGGCCAGCGGGCTAGCGCTTAGGTGTCTGATGCTCCATCACCACGTTTGTTGGCATTTAGTATGATCTATGCGCTGTCTCTTGGCTACATTGCCACCTAACAGTTAACTCAGTTGCGTTTTGGTTCTGTTGCTGCAGTGTGACTAATCAAATATTGACAACAGGATTAAGGAGGAGCACCTCCACTTCCAGGAACCCTTTAAGTGTACTGCGGTCCGGTGGTATTCTAGTTTTGTCAGTGTTAGCTGACCATTTCTTGGTGTGCCATTTGTTCCAGCTGCAAGCCATTCTCAAAAGGGACTGTACAATAAAGCCTCGCGGTCCGTGACGGTATATGACGACGAGTTCTTCTGAGGTGGGCGGCCAGCGGTGACCCTTGTGCCGTGTGGCTTCACCCGTGTGGACGGTGCCAAGTGGACCGGCTATGTTGCCGCCGCCTCCTGTCTGCCCGCTGACATCACTATCGGCGACCCGGCAGTCGTCTCTGGACAGAAGTGGCGCGTGTCCACCGGCGGTGGACGCACCGTAGTGGTGACGCTGGTGTATGTGGACAGAAGTGGCGCGTGTCCACCGGCGGTGGACGCACCGTAGTGGTGACGCTGGTGTATGTGGACAGAAGTGGCGCGTGTCCACCGGCGGTGGACGCACCGTAGTGGTGACGCTGGTGTATGTGGACAGAAGTGGCGCGTGTCCACCGGCGGTGGACGCGCCGCGGTGGTTATGTCGGTGTCGGTGGCGTGTGTCCACTGGAGCGCGTGTCTGTGGTCGAACTCGGCGTCTCGTTTGCTTGCGTGTGGCACCTTGGCTGCGTTGCCCGATACGCCGACAATGGCGCCAGTGGTGTTTGTGCTTGCTGGCGACAGCCCGGTTGCCACGTGATGATGCCATGAGTGACCCGGCGCCCTCCCTCGGCCCACGCCGTCAATACAACTGCGCGAGTACACGAACCGCCCGCATGGAAAACTACCGGCCGGCGAGCGTGGGTGGGGTGGGTGGCCGGTGTGGCCGCGGCCGTTCCTGTCAACTACGGCCGCCGCTGTCGACGACCCAACCGGCCGGCGGCGCCGCCGAGCCGGCCCGGAAAGTGTTCGGTCCGTCGGATGTCCGTATTCGTAACCCGCCGGTGCCAATGCCAGTCGCGGGGCGGCCTCGAATGAGTCACGCCCGCTGGAGGGTGCTGTCGAATAATCAGTGCCGGTGTACAGTGCGCACGCAGTCAATCTGGCTTGTCTGGACCAGTGGCGCAGCTAAGACTTGGTCCACAGGGCGAACATCTGAAGAGGCCTACCGCCCCCCCCCCCACACACACACTTTTGCGAAACTCCTCGGATTTCGGTCACTATATTTTCGAAATGTATATATATATATATATACATATATATGTAATATAGCAATATATATGTGTATATATACATATATATGGATATATATATATATATATATATATATATATATATATATATATATATATATATATATATATATATATATATATATATCACTGGGTACAGGATGTTAAATACGTGGGAAAATAAGGCACTATGCGCTCGCATGTCTAATGCGAGACCTGCATCCAAGATCCAGTAGTCCAGTAAAGACTAGAAAAACGAACCATTTAGCTGCCAACAACAACCAAGAAAAGAATACTTACTACTGAAAATATGGAACGTAAACATCTGTAATGAAGGCATGAATTGTATTACCTTCAGTCAAAATACAGGTGTTTATATCCGTGGACACCTTGCTTCCTTCTGTCATCTGCTGCTTTCAGACATTTTACCCGGTAGGATGTTCATGATGAGGGTGGTGCGCAATGCTGCGGCCAAGATTTTCAGGGCGAGGGGAGGGGCGAGCAACTTTAATTGGAACATGCAATGTAAGGTAAAAATTTATATCTTCATTTTTACCTAGTATACTTTGGCTGCGATGGGGGTGCCTACATTGGCTGCGCCTCTGGTGCGTCCATACGTTGCACCTTTTCAACGCTGTCATACTTTCTCAGAAGAACCTGAATGCTAGTTGGGAAAAATAAGTGGCAATATTTGGGGACAGGGGAAGGACCAGCAACATGCCTGATCGGCTATGTTGAACACACGTCCTGCGTGTGTCCAACGTCACGCTCAGAATCCTAATGTTTCGTCATTCCTAACCGGCGTTACCCCGTTCCAAGGCAAAGCAGCTGGCACCACGGGAGTGGCCATCATCACGGCTGTCTCTGGGCTGTTTGTTTCGCCATCGCTGGCGATCGTAAACTTGGCGAACGATCGTAAGCTTGTTTAGCTTTCATGGGAATCATGTAGCTCTGAGATAGGCTTAAATTTTTTGCAAACATCGCTAGCTCTCTGAACTCTCTTTTGCTCTTAGCTGGCTCTGTCCATCACTCAAGTGGTTCTCCAATGGGATTCGGGAATATCACAATCTGAGGGGACCTGAGCCCTAGCTCTCAGGGGACCTTCCTAGTCCTCGACAACCTTTCGGGCTAGCAAAATATTTTCCAGCTCTGAAACTGGCTCTCAGTATTCATCACAGTCATCCCTAGCCCTTAGGGACTCATCCCAAGGAACACCTTCCAAGCCTTTTGACCATCCCTGTCCAGTCCTACCTAGGACTCAGTGACTTTTCAATCGTCTGGGATCCTCTCCAGTTGGAGAGGACGGGCCCTACCCTATTACCCTGTACATGCTCCACCCGATCCTTCAGTCTTCTTTGCTTCAGGACTCTCGGGCTGTATCTTTTTTTAAATGAAATATGTTCCCAGGTTAGTTGCCGAACCGAAACCGTAATTCGTTGTTCTTTATAGGCGTGTTGCGCTTTTTTTAGGTCGCGAATGTGTTTTAGGGGAATCTAGGACAAATGTACGTATGGCAGTTGTGCGTAAGTGCAGATGTGTGCACGGCTAATGTACGCATGCGAAAATATACGTTAGCGCAAAAGTACGTAAGCGCAAGTGTGCGTGAGCGCAAACGTACGTTGGCGCATAAGTACATAAGCGCAAATTTACGTAAGCGCAAATGTACGTGTGCTCGAATGTACATGAGCGCAAATGTACGTATCAGCAAAAGTACGAAAGCGCAAATGTACGTATGCGCAAATGTACATATGTGAACTTGTACCTTTGCGCAAATGTACGTTCAGTTGTGCATGCGTACATTTGCGTTTACGTACATTTGGTTAGATACATATGTCATACGTACCTTTGCTATACGTACCTTTGCCATACATACCTTTGCCATACGTACCTTTGCCATACGCACCTTTGCCATACGCACATTTGCTCTTACGTATATCTGCCATAGGTGCATTTGCCATACGCACTTTTGCGTTTTCGTATATCTGAGCTTATGTACATCTGCCATACGTACTTTTGCGCCTACGTCCATAGCTGCATACGTACCTCTGCGCTGACACACTTGCCCTTACGCACATTTGCGATTGCGTACATTTACGCATACTTATATGTGCGCTCATGTACATTTGAGCATATTTACATTAGCGTTTACATACATTTGCGCTTACGTGCATTTACGCATACATATATTTGCGCTTACATGCATTTACGCGTACATACATTTGCTCTTGCGTACATTTGCGCTCGTGTGCATATGCGCATACGCACATTTGCGCATACGTACTTTTGTGATGACGTGCCTTTGTACTTACGTACAATTGAGCTTACATACATTTGCGCATACGTACATACATTTCCCCTACGCACATTTGCGCTTACGTATATTAGCTATCCGTACATCTGCAGTTACGTACAATTGTCATGCACCTACGCTTACGTGCATTTGCTTACGTACATTTACGTACATAGATCTGCGATGCGTACATTTGCTTTACGTACATTTATCCGGTTGCCGTTTCAGGTCCCGAACATATTTTTATGGCCTGGTCAGTTTTTAAAGTTTTGAGCCTTAGCCCTAAATGGCAAGCAGGATAATAATAAAAATGTATTTGTTAGTTGCCGGCGCGTTTCCGAAGGCCACGACGGCTGTCGATGGTGTTCCGGCGGTCGTTTAGGACGATATCGCCTTTTGCAAACCGCAGCATGTTTTTGATGCCTTCATGCTGTCTGCGGCATGGGTTTGGAACCGGGTCATGTCTGGCTTCGGGAAAACTGAAATACGTTTTACCAATTTGGAAACCTCATCGGATTGGAACAGGAAGCGGTCGTTGGGTCTGTTCAAAACCACATTTGTGGAATATAATATTCAGTTAACATAGCTCTGGCTCGCTTTTGCCAGACCTGGTGTGTCTTAAGTGGTGTCGGTAGAGATTATTCTTGGCGAGCCTTTTTATCGCCAGATGTGCATATTTGAGTGTCCGGACACGAATCTGTGTTCACTCTGTTATGAATTTTGAGGGCCCTGGTGCTATTTTTTGCCCCGGCTCGAATTTTCGCGGCGCAGATGTATTTTTATGTGGTTCTCAGGGCGAGCTTTAGGTGCCCGGATGGAAATATTTGTGTGGCAGCGCGACTTTTGTGTACCACGGATATATCTTTCGGGTCACATGCCAGTCTTCTGGGCTCCGTTGTATTTAGTTGGGCCCGGATTGTAATTCGTGTGCAAGCATGCTAAATCTTGCTTGTATGAAAATTCTGAAGTCAGATCATCTACGGTCAACGAGTGAGTTAAGGTCGAGTAATAGTAAGGTCACCGCCGAAACCTGTTTGCTTATCTTTTGGGATGGAAGAAGAAAAAACAGAAATTGCCTTATTCGTTTCGTTTTTGATGATTTATTAGTTTCCCATATGTGACCGCTAAAGCTAAAATCGAGGATTTTAACTAGAGTAAGCACTTTTTATGGGTACAAGTTGACTAACCGACTTGCCTCGGTCCGCTCTATGCATTTTTTTTTAATTAATGAAGAAAATCGAATACTCAAAATTTTGAGAATTACAAGTTTTTAACATTGATTTTACCGTTCGCCAACATTTTGAGGTCATGGTCGATTTCGCCTTCCTTTTCCGATTTCCAATACACATTTTTTCATCTTCCGCAAAATGAACTCCGCAAAGCGAAAACACATGTCAGCCGTGATCATACATACTTTGGGGGATACAATTCTAGAAGTGGTTGCCAACGCAATGTTTATGTTGAGCTGCTCTCTTGGCTTGTGGCGTACGATGGAATTCGGGTCGCTATGTGAAGTGAACAACGCCCTAATATCGGCATTGCTGTCAAAGGTGGCGCTAGCTACAAGCAGTGGGTGGCTCTCTGTGTAAAAGGTGTGGATGTGAAGTGAATATGCAGAAATAGCAGGGCACGCCGTGGTAAGTTGCATTGTGGTATGTTGAAAACATTAGTATGATATGTTATGTTACATGTTACAAACATATGATGTGTTTTTTTTTCTGATCCCGTCGCCTCTGGCTGCCAAGCAATATAGTGTCCCAAACAAATACGTTTACAGATGCCTGTTCTGTAGTCGCATTGCATTCCTTCCTCGGGGTACGGCTGACTGCCATGAGTATGGCAGTGTATGACTGACGGGGGTACGGCTGACTGCCATGAGTGTGGCAGGGTGTGACTGACGGGGTTTCGGCTGACTGCCATGAGTATGGCAGGGTGTGACTGACGGGGTACGGCTGACTGCCATAAGTGTGGCAGTGTGTGACTGACGGGATACGGGTGACTGCCATGAGTGTGGCAGCATGTGACTGACGGGGTGTGGCCGACTGCCATAAGTGTGGCAGTGTGTGACTGACGGGATACGGGTGACTGCCATGAGTGTGGCAACGTGTGACTGACAGGGTATGGCTGACTGCCATGAGTATGGCAGGGTATGACTGACGGGCGCGACAGACGGTCATGAGTATGGCAGGGTGTGACTGACGGTCATGAATGGGCAGTGTGTGGCTGATGGGGTACGGCTGACTGCCATGAGTGTGGCAGCGTGTGACTGACGGGGCTGTGTGACTGCCATACTCATGGCTGACTGCCATGAGTATGGCAGGGTGTGACTGACGGGGTATGGCTGACTGCCATGAGTGTGGCAGCGTGTGACTGATGGGGTACGGCTGACTGCCATGAGTGTGGCAGCGTGTGACTGACGGGGTACTGCTGACTGTCATGAGTGTGGCAGCGTGTGACTGACGGGGTACGGCTGACTGCCATGAGTATGGCAGGGTGTGACTGACGGGCGCGACAGACGGTCATGAGTATGGCAGGGTGTGACTGACGGTCATGAGTGGGCAGCGTGTGGCTGAGGGGGTACGGCTGACTGCCATGAGTGTGGCAGAGTGTGACTGAGACGTTCATGATTGCAATGTCTCTCTTGACAGTCTTTTTGGCAAGATGTGCCGCCGACCATACAACGGCAACGGAACAGCAGACGAGCTGAGCTTGGACCGCAGACTTACCTTGAAACGGTATTACGATGATGCTGCGGGTAGCTACTGCTGGTGCCTGTGACCAAATACAAGTTCGGTGATCAGAACATTGAGTTATTGGGCATAAGTGTTTGACTTTCCGCTTATCATCGAGGAGGCAATGTGCAAATCTTCCGGTGCCTCTTTTCCTCTCGTGGTCGATGTGCAAAAAGACAATGCTTCGCAAACGACACGGTGCACAGGCGTGATCTGGAACTACCTATGGCTGCCTGCGCTTGCGACAGAGGTGGGTCCGGCCGGTCGTTGGTTGGAGGGGGACGGGGTCTAGTTTCGACGGGTCAAGCTCATGCAGTTGAGCGCTTCCCGTCCCGACCATAATACCACCGAATAGCCCTCGAATTGATACCACTAAATATTGACATAATTGATTTTGGCATTGCGAAATTGTCGGCCTTCCAGGCGGTGGCGGATACAGAGAATACATGCGGTCATGACACATCCCCCTCCCCGAGGCCCAAGTGTCGTTGAACGTGTTTTTCAACACCAGCCACGGTGAACCACACATTGAGAGCTTTAGTTGCCCGCGGACAACCGGTGTAGCTCCAGTGCCGACCTGAACGGCCTTGGATCCGCCACGCATCCAGGAAGCGCTGCTATGCACCTTTGTTTGATAAATGTTGCATTACTGTAGTAGAAGCGGGAACAGCGGGACAAGTGTTCACCTCAGGAGTGCAAAATTCGCCTATTTCATATGAAAGAAATAAAATGTACATTACATCATAGTGTTACTATAATGAATCCGCCCAGACCAATAAAGCTCTCTCAAAGAGTATACATTGGAGGATGGCTGGCATGGACCTTATTATGATCATTATAAAACTGGTCGGCAACATGTCAAAATATTGCTTAATTTTAGGATCGAAATTGTTTGAAATACGATGAAAAGCTTTCGGCTGCAAGCCATCTTCAGCTTAAGTGTAACATTACATTGTACTTGGGACCAATACAACCCCAAAGTTGAACAATATAATGGTATGTTACCGAGCAGTTTTGTGATTAGCATAATACAGAACATGCAGATTGCGTGACTAAGGTAAAATGCATTCCATCTATTGGGGGAGCCAACTTTCGACGAACCACCGACATCAGAAGACATTCTCAGATATTAAATATACAATCATCGAAGTTATAGCACTATTTTTTGCTTTCGATAATTTTAATTTTCGGAATATATTTATCGGTTTTGACAACTAAGAATAATATTGGTCCGTGCCAGTGCCATGCAATATCCGCAGATACATTGGCGGCGAGGGTACTCACCTTGTTCGAACGTGTTTATGGGGTTGCAATTTGTATTTTTCTCAGTGTATTGGATGAAAAGTAAGAAGGCATAAGCCAGGATCTAGGTATAAACCAGCTTTTTAAGAGATGTTATAATTTTCCGTTTTTAGCTTTTCAGTAGATTGAAACACTAGTCAAGAATCAACGGGAAAACCTTGTCCCATGCTCCGTATTGCTCTGGTCTGTCCTAGTTGATCCCGTTGACGTGTGATTCTCTCAGGCCCATCATGATGCGGCGCTTGTAAGCAAGCCACTAGTTAGCCAGACAGTCAGCAAATAAGGCAGGAAATACCGCGTATCCATCAGTCCAGCATAACACCTCAGTATTATATGTGCATCAGTATTACACTATTGTACGTCGGTTGACGCAATATTATATATATATATATATATATATATATATATTTTCATACAATTAAAGCCGATGGAAGCGAATATTCCAAACAAATTCACCACCTTTTTATTTTTGTATCCATGGGTGGATATACCGGATGAGTCGAAGGTTTGCATAGCCGGAATTTCGGACGCGTCAGCTGATTTGGTTATATTGCGTCCGTTCCCGGTTTTGTATTCTGCTAATTTCTCATTTTCCATATTCAATCTGAAAATGTGCTTTCAAAATAAGGATTTCGACCCGTGGCTTCGTGAGAGATCTCCAGCCGTGCTTCAATTAGTAATAATGAAGTAAGCATATTGGACTACTTCATAATTACATGTGAAGTCATGCCCTCCTCTCTCTGTGTTCTCCCTTTGATTACAGTACTCTTACCTCGCCCTTCACTGAGTGCCTTGAAATTCCAGCAAGGTCTGCTCATATATTCCTCCACCCACAGAAATGCATTTGCTCGCTAGTTTTAGCGTGACGTTACGAGACTTCGGTTCTCAGAAAATATGGGCATATTTTGTGCATATCTTCAGGAGGTATCAATTGTACTTTTTATGCGAAACTTCGCGTGTCTTTTTACGCGATGAACGGATACACTCAGATCGAGGAATTTACGGAAGATTTCCAATCAATAATTACCGATGGTCACTGTTTGTGAGAAATGCACGTCCTTCAAAGCGGGAACATATACACAGCCAAATATTGAGTACTTTCGGTGGCAGTGAATAATTCAGAATATAAACTGCGAAGTGCTTGCTCAAGATACAGCTATGTCTCATTACTACTGACTGAATATGTATTGATAAGTTCGTGATGCATGATAATGCTGCAAATTCCCGCGCAACATGCACTAGATAATATTTCATCCATGACTTTTGTCCGACATGGTGCAATACACTTCCAATACATCCAACACGTGCATTCGGTTCACCCCATGGCGCAATCGGTTCAGAATCGGTTCTCGTATGTTCAAACGAAAGTGTTGAAAATTATCTCATTCTAATTTTGCGCAATTATTTTTCATGTCGGTGCACGGTGAGCCAACATCACGTGGAAAACTCCTCCAAATACGATAAAGTGGGTGCCAACCGACAAGGATGTCAAATGTAGCTACCGATGCTAAACACACTTAGTCGTGAAAAACAGTGGGAACGACATCGGAACATCTCACCGTGCAAACGGGGTAAATTCGTGTGTTGTCTGGTTCAGCAGACAGCGAGATTTCGACCTCATCACAATGCACCGCGCAAACTGGATAAATTCGTGTGTTGTCTGGTTCAGCAGACAGCAAGACTTCGACCTCGTCACAATGCAACGACCGCAAGGCATCGCACACGTCACGGACCCCAACTCCGGCCCCGGGTCACAGTGAATGTCGCACTCGGCGGCAGTGACCCGGGTCAGGGGTCAGTGTCAGCGGTCGGCCGGAGGGATTGTCACCCCTGGAAAGTGCCGTCGGAGGGATCTTCCTCCCCGGGGCATGTTGCCGACGGATCGTCATTCCTGAGGCCCACCGCTGGCGGAGTCGTCCTCCCAGGGGCGTACCTCCGACAAGGGCGTCCTGCCCGAGGGGTGCCTCTGGCCGAGTCGTCCTCCCAGGGGCGTACCTCCGACAAGGCCGTCCTGCCCGAGGGGTGCCTCTGGCGGAGTCGTCCTCCCAGGGGCGTGCCTCCGACAAGGGCGTCCTGCACACGGCGTGCCTCTGGCGGAGTCGTCCTCCCCGGGCATACCTCCGACAAGGGCATCCTGCCCGAGGCGTGCCTCTGGCGGAGTCGTCCTCCCAGGGGTGTGCCTCCGACAAGGGCGTCCTGCCCGAGGCGTGCCGCTGGCCGAGTCGTCCTCCCAGGGGCGTGCCTCCGACAAGGGCGTCCTGCCTGAGGGGTGCCTCTGGCGGAGTCGTCCTCCCCGGGCACGAAAGGGCCGTCCCAGGGGTGCCTCCGACAAGGCCGTCCTGCCCGAGGCGTGCCTCTGGCGGAGTCGTCCTCCCAGGGGCGCACCTCCGACAGCTGAGGGGCGCTCGACAAGGGCGTCCTGCCTGAGGGGTGCCTCTGGCGGAGTCGTCCTCCCAGGGGCGTACCTCCGACAAGGGCGTCCTGCCCGAGGCGTGCCTCTGGCGGAGTCGTCCTCCCAGGGGCGTGCCTCCGACAAGGGCGTCCTGCCCGAGGCGTGCCTCTGGCGGAGACGTCTTCCCCGTGGCGTGCCTCTGACAAGGCCATCCTCCCCGGGCGTGCCTCTGGCGGAGTCGTCCTCCCAGGGGCGTACCTCCGACAAGGCCATCCTGACTGAGGCGTGCCTCTGGCGGAGTCGTCCTCCCCGGGCATACCTCCGACAAGGCCGTCCTGCCTGAGGCGTGCCTCTGGCGGAGTCGTCTTCCCCGTGGCGTGCCTCCGACAAGGCCGTCCTGCCCGAGGCGTGCCTCTGGCGGAGTCGTCCTCCCCGGGCGTACCTCCGACAAGGCCGTCCTGCCCGAGGCGTGCCTCTGGCGGAGTCGTCCTCCCCGGGCATACCTCCGACAAGGCCGTCCTGCCCGAGGCGTGCCTCTGGTGGAGTCGTCCTCCCCGGGGTGTGCCTCTGACAAGGCCGTCCTTCCCAGGGACCCACCGCCGGCGAGGCTCGCCTACGTGCGCGAGACGTCGACCTGCTCGTGCGGCGCCATGTCGTACGTCGCCTGCCGCCTGGTGCGGCGCAGACAGGCCGGCGCGGTCGGCACGAAGTCGGCGGCGGTCAGCACGCGCGGCGGGTGCTTGTCGACGTACCGCTGCCACTCGGCGCGGTGCACGTCCAGGGCGGGCCCCCAGTCGGCGGCCGGACGACACGTGACCCGCAGACGCTCCGCTAACGTGCCAGGCGTGACGGCCAGCAGGTAGACGGCGTAGCCGGGCATCATGAGCAGCGACACCAGCGCCGACATCCAGCCGACGCTCTGCGCCCACGCCGGAAACTCGCGGTTGCGGTAGCTGACGGGCGTGTTGAAGACCAGGGTGGTGACGAAGATGAGCTGGTGCGGACATGGAAGCACGCGTCAGATGAGGGGCATCACGCTGCCATACACGCTCACCAGAACAGCGATGCAGTGCACCAGTCTTAGCTAACTTATTTCTCACAGCTTCATCATACTGTTCAGCTTAAGTGCACCTCATGGCGTATAAGCACCGCCTAAGTCTACTTGAGATGTATCCAAACTAGGCAAATATTCTGTAAAGGCGCAAACCCGACAGACTCCCGGCTGAATAATGGAGTCTGCAGGACCCGGCACAGCTGAGCGGACCCGAGCAGAACCAGACGTCGGCGACGTCCTCAGCCCCTGACGTCATAGCATAAATGGATGCGTCGGCATGCTCATGCATTCCTGCTTGCGTCGGCGGCAGACAACCTGACATATTTCAGGTTGTCTGCCGCGTTCTGCCGTCGGACGCGAGCGTCCTACGGTTTTTGTAATTATTATTTGACCTTTCGGTGGCTGCAATTTTTTAAAGGTAATACTGTGAGTGTCATGAATGTAGATATTGGTTATTAAATTGTGTTATCGGCTGTTCATTGTAACATCCCACGTACTGCAATTGAAATACCTGCATGTTTTGCATGCAATACATGCAAGGCGTTGGACACACCTGCAGTATATTTTGGGGAATGCAAGAATTATAAAACTATTGATGACAATCATACAGATAATTAGCAAAGTGATTATAATATGAACAAAATAAATTAGCAGAGGTGCACTCAGGCACTAAAAGTGTGGAAGGGTGCATGGTGTTTCCTTGCTTTTTGTAACACCGACAGCTATTCAAAGCGGTTTTCATATAATTATCATGCAACATAATTTATTTGCGTCAATTTAGTTACGTATTGCCTCCATTTGCCCATGCGCATTGTATAGAGCTTGATAGCTATGAGTGCTTATTATGGTTTTCCTTCACATAACCAAAAGGTGAAGCAAAAATGCATGATTTCTGAAATCATTTGCACGATTTTAATTTTTTATGTAAGCCATAAACATCTCAACTATTTTTACATCACAAACCGAACCACGCGAGCCAATCGTGTGGTGAACATTCGCGCAAGATGAGTGCTAAAGTACACCAAATTGTTGGTTTTTCTCTTTTAACCTTTTTTGTCAAAACATTGCGATGTCTCCTTCAGTAATCTGCACCCAGTCGAGACGAAGTGAACGCCATGTTTTGCAACAAAATAACACCAGCAACTCTCGAAATCTTTTGGGGTGCTACATCTCCCCATGCTTCCGGAATACTGGACAAGCTGCACATAACACTGGCCTGCGTTTCAAAACTTTTTTCTTCTTCAAAAGGTCGGACATTTCTCAGCTGTTCTAATACAAGTTTCGTGTGATGAATCCGAAAATAATATCCATTTTTCTCGATTAGCTCAAGTTTCCATCTACCTCAAAGATTACAACTCGCACACTGATGTATCAATATGCATACTGCAGTATGATATATCAGTAGTGGAGAGAAGTGAGAATTGGGACGCGGGAGAAAAGGGACAAAGCATTATCTTTTAAAGTACAAGTCCAACGCTGCTTTTTATTATGTAATATTTTCTTATTAACCGCTATTAACGCTGCCGCTATTAACAAGCGGCAGCGTTGGCAAGCACCGCCATCTTCCTTTTCGACGCGCAACGTGCCTGTGTGAGCAGTGAGTGGAAAAAGTTCTTATTTTGGGGCGTCAATAATTAGTTTCTTGGGATGGTATCATGAAATGTTTTGTTCAATTACGAATATATTACTAACATATGGAATTTTGCAACATTAGACAAGTGTTTTTGCTATTTGCTCGTGTGTGCTCGACATACGGACCTGATTGATGGAAAATGGTGATGGTGGGAGAATTGGGACAAGCGTCCCCATTCACCTAGCCTATCCAATTGTAATGTTACATGTAGTTTGCATGTAATTAGCCCGTCATATCGCAATAAGGCATTTGATTTTAGTAAATGTAAGGAAATTTTAGTAAACTATCTGAATGAAACTACTGTCAACTGAGCCTGTAATTATCCCATCATATCGAAGAAAAAAAACATTTGATTTGAGTAAATGTAATTAAATTTTAGTGAACTACTTGAATGAAATCACTGTCAACTGAGCCTGTAATTAACCCGTCATATCGCAATAAAGCATTTTATTTTAGTCAATGTTTTTAGCATTCGTCCAAGAGCTACTAAAGGACTAGTTTAGCAAGAAGTAGGGACAACACTCAAAATGTTATCCATGATGATTTTATGCACCGCAACTTGAAATGAAGAAGTGCTTCCTGTGACACAATTTTGAGTGAATCGCCGAAATAATCACAGACCAACCTTTACATATTTTAATTCACGTCATAAATCTCATTTTGAGTCCCATTTCTCCCTGTCACCAGTCCCAATACTCCCTCACTCGTCGTCCCAATTCTCACTAAAATTGCACTTTTCATTTTTCTTTAATAACAGAGTAGATTCATTACTTTTCATTTTCAAATTTCAGTCTGCGGCGCATAAATGTCTGGGGGTTACTTTGAAATCAGGAATATGTCGCTCGCTGCAATGACACGGGTGCAACGGCGTGTCAAAGTTGCGGTTCGATTTTTGTCCCAATTCTCACCACTCTCCTCTACTAGATGCGTTATCTATAATGTCGTTTCTGGGCATTTCTAGGTGTAATCTGAAGTCATAAGTCGGCAGTGTCAAAATCATCCAGACACGTTTTGTTACATATGTGGAAAGGTCACCCTACCAGATCGCCAGGCAAGTATAACCGACTTTGTAAAAAAGAGTTACCACGCATATTTTGGAGTGAAACTTGGTGATCAGGACAAACCGTTTGCCCCTCATATCTGCTGGAAGTCATGTGTGGAAGGCCTACGAGCCTGGAAGAACAAGACCCGGAAATCCACGCCGTTCGGCATTCCCATGGTGTGGCGGGAGGGAAAGGATCATTCCACCGACTGGTATTTTTGTATGACAGATCTGAAAGGAGTAAATCGAAAGAAACAGAAGCATGTAAAATATCCGGATGTGCCATAAGCCATCAAGCCAGTCCCTCGTGGTACAGATATCCCCATCCAGAACAAAACATAGGGTTCAGACCCTATGTCGACATCGAGTCATCTTCCGACTCTAGTGGGGATGAAATGGACGCAGACGCGTCTGGTGCACATGAACCGATCGAGAACGATCGACTGGTACCGTTTAATCAAGCTGAGCTCAATGACCTAACGAGGGACCCGAACTTGTCCAAGGAATCTGCTCAGTTGCTGGGTTCACGGCTCCGCGAGAAGCGTTTGCTGGCGCCCGAAACGACATTCTTTTGGTATCAGAATCGCGAAAAAGAATTCAGAGAATACTTTACCTTCGACGAAGAACATTCTCTAGTCTACTGCAACAACATCGCGGGCCTAGTAGAAGCAATGGGTACAGAGTACAACCCGGCAGAATGGAGGCTGTTCGTAGACTCCTCGAGTAGGAGCCTGAAGGCAGTTCTTCTGAATAACGGCAATAAGTTGGCGTCGATTCCTGTTGGACACTCCGTGCAACTGAGGGAAACGCATAACAGCATGAAACTTTTGTTGTCTGCTTTGAACTACAAAGAGCATGGTTGGCTGATCTGTGGTGACTTCAAGGTAGTAGGTCTCGTCCTTGGGCTGCAGGACGGCTACACGAAATATCCATGCTTTCTATGCCTCTGGGACAGTCGGGCTGACAAACAGCACTATGTACAACGCGACTGGCCATCCAGGCATGCACTTGAACCTGGCTTCCACAACGTGCAGTCACGCCCCCTGGTTGAACCACAGAAAATCCTACTTCCACCACTCCATATCAAACTCGGTTTGATGAAAATTTTTGTGAAAGCACTGGATAGAGAAGGACGAGGATTTGCATTTTTGGGACAGAAATTTCCTCATGTGAGCAGAGAGAAGCTGAATGCTGGTGTATTCGACGGTCCTCAGATAAGGGAGCTCATGAAGGATTCTCGATTCGAAGAATGTCTGGAACAGTCTGCATGGCTGGCCTTGAAGTCAATCATCACCAACTTCCTGGGTAATCATAGAAGTGTGGAACACGTGAAGGTCGTCGATGAGTTGATGGACAGTTTTCAACAACTTGGTGCTCGAGTGTCGGTAAAAATGCACTTCCTTAGGTCCAATCTATATTATTTCCCAGATAACTGTGGAGATTACAGTGAAGAGCAGGGAGAACGCTTCCACAAAGACATACGGGTGATGGAAGAACGCTACCAAGGTCGATGGGATGTGAACTTTCTGGTGGACTGTTGTTCGTGCCTGAAGAGGGATGTCCCATCTGCTCAACACAGCCGGAAGTCCCTGAAAAGACCATTTATTCCGCAGTGGTGTGTACTGTTGGGATGCGCTCTGAATACACTTATGGTCCATCTGTTTGGAGTTTAAACCTTTATTTATGCTTCTGTCGGATTCACTAGTAAACCAGTTAGAGCAATGTTTTGGTTCATATGAGTGAAATAACATCTTGAAAAAAATCGAGTTAATCGAGCAAAACGGATGCCATTTTCGGAATCAGCATGAAAAACTGACCTAAAAACAGCTGAGACGCCCTTGACTTTATAAATCACGCAGACAAGTGTATAAGCGAGTTAATTGATATGGACGATCGACAATAAATGTGTCGGGTCTCGACTGTCGGTGCATGCTCAAACATTGAGAGTCGGTTCGAGCGTACTGACGTCTCCATCCGCCGAGACGCCGGCGCTCTCTGACCCCGCTCAGCACCATCACAACCACCTACGATCAGCACGATGGGTGTGATGAAGCTCCAGCAGAGACGCCACCACAGGCCGACCGGCCTCTGGGCCATGAACTCGACGTCGCGCACAAACTTGCCCGGACCTGGAACGTGCAATCATGTACTCACAAGCCGGCCATCGTCTTCGTTCAGAAACACTTTACCAGCTAGCGTGCTAACCTTACATTCGCTCAAAACACTTGGCTTTCTGGTGCAGTTACGTGTTCTCAACAGATGAAGACCATAATCGATCAATGAACATCATGCTTAGCACGGTGAGGGGCATTTCGGAGTGAAAACGGATTCGTCGGCACATGCGTGTTGATGCAACTAGGGGATCTTCAATTTATAACAGGTAAGGTGCGCTATGATACGTAAGCTACAGGTTACGTCGATTTGTTTCACGCTGTACTCACGTAATGCTGAATTTCAGAAAACTAGGGTACGAACAAGGATGGAACTTTATGTCATCTTGGGAGGGCTCAAGCACCTCCCGCACCACCACCAAAGTTGACATGAACCCTCGCAATAATTTTCGGCTTTAACGTGGAACACTGGAGTGGATTCACTCAACATTCTGACCATCTGTCTGCCTCCAAGCATTGAGTCCTTGCAACCAGTTTTGAGAAGTTTCGTCCCTGGGTACAAGAACTCGATGTACCTATTCATGTCGACGCTTTGATTGGAATGCATATGTGTGCAGTTCGGTCGTTCGATTATATTGCTCAATATTTTACTTCATATAATTGATTCCAATGACATTTTAAAGCAATGTCCAATAGTGCGCAACTTAAAAAAAAATGAATAGTGGTGCTTCTGTATTCCTGTCATGTGAAAGCAATATGATAATACCTCCGAAACACGAAAATGCACAACTCAATCGTCGCTGGAAGAGCCCCATTAGTCACCTCCAAGAGTATATACATATAGTTCTTGAAACAGTTTTCTCTTTCTTTATGCACGTATACTTTACATTATACTGGCGCACCAAAGAAGTGCAAGACAACATTTTACAACCAGTACGCAGAACAATAGCGTACCAAATTAGCTATGTCAGTGATTAAAGTACTTATAGTATGTGCCAAATATATTTGGCACATACCAAATAAATATATATTTTCCGAACCCATTTATGCGTCCTTCTGCACCTGCATGGCTGCGTATGTGCACTAAAATCCGTTCTAACCAAACAATCTTTAAGAATCCGGCCCCAGGCCTCACCAATGTGTTTACAGATGGAAAGCATGAAGTTAGTCCCATTCCACTTTCGTCAGGTCACTACCGACTGGAAAATCGACACCGAATTGGAAACAGGGTCCTAATCTTACCGAAAAATAGATACTTACAAGCCCCCAAAATTGGTCATCCCATGATAGCTTAGGCAAAAAATAACATCACAAGATCTCTGGAAAGTCAATGACCTGTACTGAGACGCTTTTCAATTGCTAACTCCTTTTCAATTGCTAATTGCCCTAAACGAAATATCTAATAATATCTAGGTCACCAATGGTTGAGCATCTGCGAAAATCCGAGATTCCAGGCGAAGATGTTATGCGTTCTCTTCGCTGACATGATAACTGACTTAATTGACCTGACATTAAGATGTATTATTTTTGCGGACAATTTCTACTAGATCACATGAGAGAGGCGATGACTAACCATAGATCCAGGCGAAGGCGACGCACTCGCAGATGCAGACGAGAATGACGGACATCGACGCGCAGTACCAGTCCAACAGCTGCAGTACGTACATACCACCCTGTTGGCACACAGAACACAGTACAAGTTGAGCAGCACGTGCGGCATCACACTGCCAGTACACAGAACAGAGCTGCAGTCTGATAGCACGTACCGTATCAGCGCATGGAGCATAGAACCAGTCCAACAGTTGCAGCACGTACATACAGCTCCGTCGGCTTCGCACGTAGAATGCAGTACCAGTTAAGCAGAAACACACACACACACACACACACACACGCACGCACGGACGCACGGACGCACGCACGGACGCACGGACGCACGCACGGACGCACACACGGACGCACGGACGCACGGACGCACGGACGCACGGACGCACGGACGCACGGACGCACGGACGCACGGACGCACGGACGCACGGACGCACGGACGCACGGACGCACGGACGCACGGACGCACGGACGCACGGACGCACGGACGCACGGACGCACGGACGCACGGACGCACGGACGCACGGACGCACGGACGCACGGACGCACGGACGCACGGACGCACGGACGCACGGACGCACGGACGCACGGACGCACGGACGCACGGACGCACGGACGGACGGACGGACGCACGCACGCACGCACGCACGCACGCACGCACGCACGCACGCACGCACGCACGCACGCACGCACGCACGCACACACACACACACACACACACACACACACACACACACACACACACACACACACACACACACACACTTGAGCCGCATAACACCACACCCACCTGAGTAACGCAGGCGAGCGTGATGACTCACACACACTTGAGCTGCATAACACCACACCCACCTGAGTAACGCAGGCGAGCGAGATGAGCGACATGAAGAAGCAGAGAACGAACGTGATGAGCGGCTTGCGGTGGCGGTAGTGCGGAAACTCGTCCAGCAGTGACGACACCACCGTCTCGATCTGCACAAACTCGCTGTCGATGCCCAGCAGGAAGAGCATGAAGAAGAAGAGTACGGCCCAGAACGGTGCGGCCGGCAGCATGGCCAGCGCCTCCGGGTAGGTGACGAACGCCAGACTGGGACCTGTCGACGGTCATGGCCGGCTGACGGCTGGTGCCGAGCGGGTCTCGCCGGGAGCAGGAGAGGGTCTCGCCGGGAGCAGGAGAGGGTCTCGCCGGGAGCAGGAGAGGGTCTCGCTGGGAGCAGGAGAGGGTCTCGCCGGGAGCAGGAGAGGGTCTCGCCGGGAGCAGGAGCGGGTCTCGCCGGGAGCAGGAGCGGGTCTCGCCGGGAGCAGGAGCAGGTCTCGCCGGGAGCAGGAGCGGGTCTCGCCGGGAGCAGGAGAGGGTCTCGCCGGGAGCAGGAGAGGGTCTCGCCGGGAGCAGGAGAGGGTCTCGCCGGGAGCAGGAGCGGGTCTCGCCGGGAGCAGGAGCGGGTCTCGCCGGGAGCAGGAGAGGGTCTCCGCCGGCTGACGGCTGGAGCCGAGCGGGTCTTGCCAGGAGCAGGAGAGGGTCTCCGGCAGCCCGTCGCTACCGACAACCGACGGCTGGAGCCGAGCGGGTCTCGCCGGGAGCAGGAGAGGGTCTCGTCGGGAGCAGGAGAGGGTCTCGCCGGGAGCAGGAGAAGGTCTCGCCGGGAGAAGGAGAGGGTCTCCGGTAGCCCATCGCTACCGACAATCGACGGCTGGTGCCGACGTCACATCTGCAGCATTGGTTGGCGTTCTGCACTTGGAAGCACCTCTACTCCATCGAAAAAGAAAACGTTTTCAAACAAACCAAGACACACGATGCATTTGAGATCATGCATAATTAAGTAGTGGCCATAGCTATTCATGTTTTGCTGACGCAGATGCAAACACAGCATACCAGTTTATACCATTTCCCCATTTTAATACTACTTTCATGGATTTGCATCAATGGAACTCTACAATGAGTTCCTGTGGAGGCTCTGGTTCAAACTTGTATCGCTTCCAATTTCGAACTAAAAAAAACTTGAACAAAAATGTTTCCAATAGTGTTCAAGGATATTGAGATTGCAAAACCCGGAATGAGAAATGTTTTCGCATCCGAAAGCGGCGGGTGCGTTTTGCTGTTCTTGAACAAAGACATTCGCTCAGGATATCCGTATCCCCGGGTTATGACTAGTGCACCAGCTACGTACGGTCGCAGTAAGTATGCATGTCGGTACGCTGGCAATGGGCAGCGCGCCAGCATTGATCAACCTCACCCTGCGGGTACCGGAGGTGAGCCACCCACCACCAGGCACAGGGCAGTGGTCGCCGATGCAATTAAGCTGGCAAGACACCTTTGGGCCGGTTGCATATCCGCACATTTTGGCCACTGGCCAAAATGGCCAGTGGCGGATATTGAATATCCGCCCAATTTGCCATTCAGTATTAAGCTGTGTCACACTCAACAAGTTTGCTCTATCAAATGTGTGTAAGACCATCGCGGAAAGACACAGCACACTGTAACCATATAGAACAGCTTTTAGAATAGAACGGCTGAAGGCATTTTAACTTTTGGGGATATCACGAGATGAACACCTTTGTTTTCTATCGCGGCCAATCCTGGACTAGAAGTTAAATTTGAATGCGATATCTGGGCCCCGAGATGTATCTGCTGATGCCGTGCATGGCAGATAATACCTTATTTGGAACGAGGCGTGCGCGTTTGCAATCACTACCACGAATCGCGAACCATGAACTGTTGCCGTAGCTGTTGTTTTGTTGCTGAGAATCCCAAAAGTATGCCGGGGCAGTGAGGCATTCAAGTGACACATGCATGGTAGGTAACGGTGTGGAATATGGACTAAAACGTAACTACCTTTGTTCACTCTCTTTCGCATTTCAGTTACATGGTCCGCTCATGCTAAATTAAAAATATATATTTTTGGCTGTTCGTGGACTTAAGACAGACGGACACGCTGGTGTTTCACAATCAGAGTACGCCTTGACACAGTCCAGATTTCGTTTTGTGCTCATGTCAAATGTTCTAAATGACTTTTTTGGGGAGGGATCACTGGTACCAATCAGCGAAATTTAGATCCCTAATGCATCAGCTCGCGGTTGTCTTCTTAGTAGTAGAAGCCTGTATGGCCGGCTCCGCCGCCCGGGACGTGGGAGACGCTTACCCCACACCTCAATCAAATTTAACATTACGCCTGTGGCTATGCATTGAGAGATTAAGCGAAGATGCATCTCGCCCATGAGTGTAGGAACCAATAGTGTAGGTAGGGAGGCTTCTACTAGGCTTTGCTTCATCGCTAACATACCACATACTTCATAGCAATAAATTTATCTCTCAACATGAGACCAATGCACGTTAACTGGAAGAATAGCCCTTCAGCTGCTTCCTCCATGCAAATAATTTCCTGGTTCCTACTCCCGTGTGCTCATCCCCCACAGGAATCAGCACGTGGAGCTGCCAATGGAAACCTGGAATCAAGGTCCGATGACAGGAGAAGTAACTTCCCACTTTACAAAAAAAAAACATGAAGTTCGGAGGCTTTTTAATTGTTTCTGTAGGTTAGAACGCTTCAAAACATACTCGACCCCGCGTCGTATTATCCCAGTTGCGTCCCTGACCTTCGGGACGCTGCTTAGATCTCAGAGTACTCTATGCTAATAGATGAAGGGTCTTTTCAAGCTGCTAGGAGGCCTTTCCCAGTTATCAACAGGTCTTGTGATTTAAAGAGCATTGTTTCTGGAACATTGGCTTTGAGGTTGGCCCACAGTATTCCTCACAGCAATCGTCATGGAAAATGGATTTTTATCAGAGGATCTTGTTCATCGATAATGGGCCGCTTTCAACCTTAGAGTATCCCAGTCTATTGCTCTCTGACTTACAGAGATCCTCTTTGTCTCTCAGTGCTTTGCCCTGCTGTTAGGGGCCTTCGCAGTCCTCAGTGGCCCTCTGTAGCTCTCATCTTGGGAACATTTCAGTTCTGAGATGGGCCCTCGCTAGATTTCTTCAGCTCTTGTGGGTCCTGCTCATCCCTCAGGGCTCTTTCAAAGTATTAGAGCAGCCCAGACCCCTGCGGTCCTCAGGCACCATGTTTATTGTTCACATGTTAGGGATCAATTCCAGCTGACATGGAAATTCCAGCTCTTGTAGGGCCCTCTTCGCGGTCCTTGCCAGCCGTCGGGGTGGCCATCTTCAGGTCTAAATAACCCTTTTCACAGCAC
Source organism: Imbricaverruca yamaguchii (assembly GCA_034440575.1). Taxonomy (NCBI): domain Eukaryota; kingdom Metazoa; phylum Arthropoda; class Thecostraca; family Neoverrucidae; genus Imbricaverruca; species Imbricaverruca yamaguchii. The sequence continues at coordinate 213,358 of JAOTOL010001311.1, forward strand.
AAGCTGTTAGACGCGTTATATTTTTGTCTCGGTTATAGCTCTACCACTCAGGGCGGTCGACTGAAGGGCTCCATCTGTCTCGCCAGGGGATCCTTCTTCCTTCTTCGCCGCCCCTTCATCCCTTGGAAACGCCACTGTTTGTACCAGCCCGAGGTATCCCCGTGGGCTTAGAGTCCCGGCAGGAGTCCCCTCCTCAAAAGCTTGGTCCTCCCTTATTAAGCAGGGAGTCCCCTGTGTGGTTTCGATCCACATCGGTACAGGGCCCTTCATAACGACTTTGAGTCCTCTCCGACAGCACGATGCCTCCCGCGGCTGGGATCCTTCCGTCGGCGCAGGGACACTCCCTAGCAATCCAAGACATTCTCTGTCAGTCCGAAGGCCTTCTTTCAACAGTTTCAGCCCATCAATCAGATCAGTGGCCCTTGCACGGCTTGGGTCCCATCAGTCAGCACAAGGGCCCTTTCTGGCGGCTCGAGGTCCTCTCCGGCAACTAGGGCCACCCCTCCGTCGTCTTAGGAGTCCTTTTTGATAGCCCAGGGTCTTTTCCGGGAAACCGGAAGCCCTGTTTCAAACGCTTTGGCCCTGTCCATCAGGTCCGGGAAAATGAATCCCCACCATCAGCCCAGGGGCCATTCATATGGGCTCGGAGCATTCTTCCTCACCCCTGGGGCACTTCCAACGATTCGGGGCCCCTCCGTTGAGCTAGAATCTCTTCATGTTAGCCCACACAAGGGCCCTCAACGTCCTCATGATGCCATGCAGATCCCATTGACTCCGCCATGAAGATCCCATTCTCCGTTGACTCGGGGCGCTCTGCATCGGTCCGGGACACTTTTCGTCGGCCCAGGTTCCCTTTCGTCGATCCAGGCGCCCTTCACGTCGGCTCAGAGGGCCCTTGCATGCTCCTGCACCGATGCCTTGAGGGTTCCCTTTGACCCTCCAGGGGATGGGGCGGCGGCCTTTCACCTCCCCCTTGGCCACGCCACTCGCTATATGCGTGCCGTTGTCTTGCTGACCTCCTTCCAAACACGGTAAGGAATAATTTGTAGCTACCTGATTTTTGCTACATAACTTGATACCTCAACGTAATAGCCCGTCAGATGTGGTGACGGAAGTCGGTCTTGCCTGTGTAGCAGTACCTTCCACTCTGGGCGGCAGAGAAGGAAGTCGAAGTCTCTCAGCCTCGCGGATTGCGACAGACAGCAAAACGGCGCATCACTGTGACGTTGGCGATATTCCGGCCAAGGACACCCCGGCCAAATCGCAGTCGGTCGGTGTCGTGTCAATCACTGCCACCTGTTGGTAATTAGTCACCGGCGACGAGCAGGCAAAGGCGAGCATTTTCAGCCGGCAACAGGCGGCTAAAGCTGTCTGGTGTCGGCTCATCACCTGTATGCTCCCCGCCCCACCGTCTGTCCGTCCCCCTCCTCTACAGCCGTCTGTTCGCCCTTCGCATTAGGAGCAGGGGACCGATGCCGTTTCCTCAGCTCGCCGAGATACAACCCCCACTGGAGGACAGACAGCACATGCTTTCAGCATGACAGCACCTTCCCTTCCTGGCAAGGGCAGCTTAAGACGCCAGTTGAAAGGCAACGCACCCAGCAACTTCCGTCCACTAGCTCACTTAAGCCAAATATCCTCTTACGGGGATGTCAGTTGGTTTGGTGTTACATACAGCTTGTACCAATATATTTGTACATCAACAAATATTAAACGAAAGATTTGGCACAATGATACCCTTCACAAGTAAAGTCACACTGAGAACAAAAGCAAACATAGAAACGCCCACAATCATGGATACCTTGTCAAGAAATGTTCATCGTGAGTACATATATGAACAAGAAAACACTGGTCACTTGTAGCATGTGAAACACTACAGAAATGAATATTTTAAAATATTTAAGTTGCGATGCTCGCAATGTAGCTTGCAGCATATGTAACCCATATGTAAAACTAGCTCCTTGCATTTTATCACATCCTAAATACGTTACAAAATGGGCAGTTTGCTGATTATACGAAGCACCTGAAAGGCATCAAGCAACATGATAGTGTCGAATATTCATCAACAATAACAAGTATTAGTAGCGTTGTTTAAACTGATACCATCTACGGTATCTGCACTAGCTCTAGACTCACACTTTGCCACTCAAAGTTTATTTTACTCAGTAACTTTTACCTTGTCAACACAATCTGCTATATATAAAACACTACCCATGATGTTTTCTGCAGATGTAGGTGGTTACCCTCCAACATATTCATCATCTTTGCAACTCAGAACGTCCAGAGGGATGATGCGACCCCTCCTTCGAATTTTAAAACAAGTAAGATACGAAGGTTAGATAAGTATAGTGGACAAATAAAAAAAAACTGATAACTTGCACCAGGCCTCGAAGTTGAAACCAAGTAAGACATTTTTAGGTTCATAATTGACCTGCTAAGTTGAACCAAATCTACATGTTTGCCAATACCTGTATTTATTGTTTGGTACATGCTCGTGATTTTTTTACATCAGGTGAGTTAGCATAAAAACCTATGCAACATCAATGCAATAACCCACCTTCATGGAACGTCCGATACCGATCTCAATGAGTTCCAGACACCTTCAACCTTTCCAGCATCCCCACCTCTATTTTTGTACTTGCCCTGTGCTCCTTAGCATGTCTTGCATGCTTGCTAGAATCGCATCAAGGGACAATCTTAGCCGAGCCATCCATGGCGATTTTAATTATCAAGATCCAGCGATTAGCTCCGAAGATAGCGTGAGGTAGAGATCGGGGAGAAAGCCTCCCACGTTTTCCCTTGTGGGAATGCTTCTGCTACCGGCGACATTCGATGGAATGGTACTCACCTCCAGTGGCAACGTCTTCAATGGGTAATCCGGTCTGATGTGACATGAAGCCCAGCACTGAGAAGACGACGAAACCGGCAAAGAAGCTGGTGAAGCAGTTGAGCAGCGGCACGATGAGGGCGTCCCTGGGATACACCGCCAGAAGGGTGAGGTCGCGTTTCAATGGTACAATAAGGGCATCCATGGGATACACCTTCAGAAGGGTGAGGTCGCTGCTCAAAGCCACAATACGGGCGTCCGTGGGATACACCGCCAGAAGGGTGAGGTCGCTGCTCCACGGCGCAATAAGGGCATCAATGGGATACACCGCCAGAAGGGTGAGGTCGCGTCTCAACGGTACAATAAGGACATCCATGGGATACACCTTCAGAAGGGTGAGGTGGCGCCTCAACGGCGCAATGCGGCACAACAGCACACAATGCAGCTCAACGACACAGCTCAACGGCACAAATCACCCCGGGGTACACCGTCGGAAGGACGAGGTCGAGGCTCAGCGGCACACGAAGGGCGGCCCTCATCACCTTCGGGTAGATGAGATCCTGGCTCAGCAATGCAATAAAGGCGAATCTGAGGTGCGTCGTGGGAAGGGTGAGATTGTGGCTGAACAGCACGATGAGGGCGATCCTGTCGTAAATCGTCGGGAAAGGTGGATCTACAACGGCATAATAAAAGGTACAATGGCACAATAAAAACATGCAGGGGCACACCTTCGGAACAATGAGGTGCGCCTAAATAGTGACAAGAATGTTAGTGGGGCGCACCGTAGGATTAGGAATTTCGTGTAAATAGCACGATAAGGATGTCCATGGGACACACTGTCGGGAGCGTAAGACCACGGTTGATGACATAGCGAGGGCCCCACTGGAAGGTGCGGTGCGGTAGATACGGTCGTAAGGTGTGATGGGTCGATGTGCGCAGGGTGGACAACGCAAGAAGTTGTTCTTAATGACAGTCAATATTCCAAGCCCGCGAAACGCCTGAATGCTAAACCAACATGGCCAACTTACACGGATTTACACTTAACAACTTCCGCATCTTAATCGGATCACACATAATAAGCCACACACTGAGAGTGGACCATAATAAAGGACAGTGGAACCAGACGGAGAACACAACAGCTCTTGAAGCTCGTCACCTTCAAAATCATTATTTGAGGGAGAGCGGCACATGTGGCCAGCGAGAGAGCTTAGCCGCTGCTATATCACAGCTAACGCAGCTAAAAATGGTGGGAACGCATGCTTCAGGTCCAGTATGCGTATTTTCTCCGCTTGGATATTTGCTCCCTCGATTTGCTGAAATAATTATATTTTTGATGCTAATGTTGTTCGGTACAATCTGTAGACTTTCATTGTATGTTGTTCCTGAGCTATATTTGAAGCCGAAGTTTTAAACGAAGTCACGGGACAGGCATCTGGAAAATCCACCGGCACGACAAAAGGACCGCTGTCTTTTCCATTGTCTACTAAGAGGCCTTGCGGTACAAAAAGGCCTACAAAGGGAACTTCCGGGAATGGAGGTAAGGAATCACCCGCTAGTCTACCAACAATCATAAAGAAACAAAAGCTAGAAAATGACTGGAATGCCATTAATGTCCTCATTTATTGTGCACGATAGGTTATAATCACACTGAAAATCTATGGCATTTGCTTCGAGAATACTGCCTTCGTGGGCACGTGTGAGATCTGGCATATAGCATATCACCACATATCGCGTACCTCTGGCATATATCGTCCGGTCACCGATCCATTCTGCAAGCTCACCTTTTGAAGTTGTTCCCGAACCGATTGAAGGAGGACATCATGATGAGGCCACCCCAGCCGGGTCCTAGAGAGTAGAAGATCTGGACGGCAGCGTCAGCCCACACCTGCACAACACAACACAGCGGTAGTGGCACAATTTGTGGTAAATATTCTGTGGAACGTTAGGTATGCATGAGAAAACAGGCGAGCTATTGCATGGTTTTAATTTGGTGGATTAGTGGACTTGTGTTAAACAATTATTGCCGTCACGTATGTGAATGGCGTACTTTCCGTGTAATTTGGGCACCTCTAATATCGGTAAAGAAGCCGTGATGGTAGCAGAGGACCCGATAAGTGGGCCTCTATGATTATCTTAAGCCACTCAAAATGTAACAAAGCATAGCACCGAAGGAACTGATAATGCTTTGATTAGTATCAACTGGTGGTGCCCATTGCGCTATAAAATGTGTCAATATTTGGCTCTTGGCTGTCACTTCTTCATCGCTTCGAACAAATTAATTTGATATCTTACTAGCGATGCATTAACCCGCGCCGTCTTTCCGATCAAATCCTCACACCCCGTCTCGGGGGGGGGGGGAAAGGGCGGTTGAAGACCCCCTCTAAAATCCAAACTAAGCATCCCACAAAACGAAAGAGGTGTCATCGGAAAGCGCTCAACAAGTAGGGTCCAAGTCCAGCCCCCCTCCCCCAAACAAAAAAAAATCCCCAAAAGTGACGTCACCAGGGGGATATATTTTCAAGACCTTTCACGACTTACATTATGTTTTTTACTCTGGGCAGTTCATTTTGAGGATATATGAAAATGCGAAATTTATTTGGAATGAGAAAAGGACAGCAAAATCGACCAGGACAATATTTTTTTGGGGCCCCACAAAACAAAATTGTGGAAATTTCAAAATTTTGAGTTTCAAATTTTCTGTAATTTTCCTTTTCCAATGGGTAGAGCAGATCGAGAAACGTTGTTGGAAGTCAACTTGCCCTAATAAAAAACGCTTTCTGTAGCCAGAATCCTGTATTTGAACTGCAATATGGCAAATACGCAAAACTTGTATGTAGTCAAAAACAAACAAAAAAAGAGAAAAATTCAACTCCTACGTTTTGTTACATCCGTAAAGATAAGCAAACGTTGAAAGTTTCATTAAAGTATCCCTAACCGTTAAAGCGTGGTTGAACTTTTTTGGAGGTGACCTAACTTGACCTTGCCTAACTCGTTGACCCTAGATGACCTGACCCACAAATTTTGAATTGGCATGTCAAATTGATGTGGGAAATGGTATGCCAAATTTGGGCGCGCTGCCGCGCGCCGTACGTCCGCTATAAGAAAAACTTGAGGGGGGCGATTGAAGACCCCGAGACCCCCGAGCGATTGAAGAGGGCTAAGCTGTGACATTATGGGCGAAATGTGACAGAATTTATAGAACAAAATGGGATCATAGGTCAATGTATTAGCTTGTATGAGAAGTGTGTTTCTAAGGAAACGCATAAGTTACTACTATGCTGTACTATAAATTGGCAATATATACCATCGTTTGAAAGCCACAATGCACACAAACTTTTCATTGTAGAATAATCGAGCTCACTTGGATTATATAAAAAAAACATATCTTGAACTGGATTAAAATGTCACTAGACTGACCTTGAACTCGGTGAGTCTGGTGAAGTCCGGGGTTAGATAGAACATGATCCCCTCGTAAGCGCCTGGCAGTGTAACTCCGCGTACAAACAGCACGAACAACATGATAAACGGGAACGTGGCCGTGAAGTACACCACCTGAAACACGGCGGATGTCAGATGGAAGGCCAGCCACACCTGAATCATAGCAGGTGTCAGATGGATTGCCAGCCACACCTGAAACATGGCAGGTATCAGACGGAAGGCCAACCACACCTGACACACGCCAGGTGTTAGACGGAAGGCCAGCCAAACCTGAAATACGGCAGGTGTCAGATGGATGACCAGCCACACCTGAAATACGGCAGGTGTCAGACGGAAGGCCAGCCACACCTGAAACGCAGCAGGTATCAGACGGAAGGCCAGTCACACCTGACACACGGCAGGTGTCAGAGACACGGCCAAACACACAGGTGTGTAATACAGTCGTAATTACAGGCATGTACCAACATACACGCTTGTAACACCCGAAATACATGAAACAACAAGTTCACCCACCGGGACACCAAAATGTACCCATTACACCTGTCACATATGTAGTACCCAACACGCTTGAGCCGAAACGTCCAGTTGCAGTTCTTATTAGGCGGGGAGGGGATAGGGTGAGATAGTGATTTTTAGGGGCAGGCCGGATCATGAAGTTCATTCGCGCCGCCTTTCTTATTAGGAGACGAAACAATAGGCACACCTGTAGCATCAGGCACACTTGTGAAATATCATAAGCATCCGGAACACCAGCACAAGTGTGAGCTCGGACTCTTCTGGAATATCATACGTAATTCACTTTCGAGATTTAAACGCTTAGCCATTGATTGAAGCCCCTTATATTTTGCCATCACCGCATTTTTTCCCCAGGAATAAAGTGAAAGTTCTCACCACCGATAGCACACCTGCAGTAACAGTCACATTTAGACACTTCCGTAGTACCCAACATGCCTCAAACAACAGCCAGTAGCACCAAACGTTTATGTTCCATATTATATTGCTGTGGGCAGGACGCCAGGTGAAGAATAATTGATGAAGCCAATGAGCAATATGTCAAGAAACTATTATGGTCGATTGTAACGTGATATTCTTCTCAAGTCCTTTATATGTTACTCCTGATCACTGCCGATGATGGCCTAGTGTGTGTGTGTGTGTGAGTTTTGCCAGCCTGCCACCGCTTGGTGATATCGGCTGGTTTAGTGCTGAAACGTCCAGTTGTATCACTTATTAGGTGACGAAGCGGACACTTGTCGCGGATCATTGGCTGCTTTCAAGAACTTTTGCATTGCTGCGAATATGACGCATCAAAGACGTTGACGATTGTAAGCCGACGCAATTTTGCTCACGCGGTTCCTAGGTGAGAAGAGTGGGGAAGGGCACATGACCAGAATTTGAAGGTGTCAGTATGTTCAACAGCCAAGACAAGATCTCTGGGGTACGACTACGACACAATTGCCAGGACGCAGAACGTCAAATGCGACAGAATGTTCAGCTTAATCAAACCAGAATTAACTTGGGTCCATATGGGCCCATGCTAACTCTGGAACTGTTTTGCGCTTCGACATTTTGACGTTTGCACATTCACACCCAGTTGTACATTTGGACCGTCACACCCGTCATTTTTTTGGCTGTTGGACATCGTGACGTACCAGCACAGCACCATGGAGTGCCCAAGCGGCATAATGTCCAAGTGTTAGGAAGGTTAAAATGTGTTTTTTTTTCACTGTAGACAAGCAAAGGATTTTAGGCTCCATTAACAAGGATTTCGACTGCCGCATTGCTCCATATACACATTTGCAGTAAAAAGAGCGCCAGCATATATGCCTACCAATGAACAAGAATTGTTGGTATCTGTTGAAACTTTTATTACTTCCCATCATCCATGTTGCACTTTTTTCCTTCGGAGAAAATCTTAAAAGAGTAACAAAATATGTACGAAAATTCAGACCTTGAAAATCTTGCAAATACCAGGTACTTTAGTGCCGGCAATTCTCACTGCATTCTCGGTAAATTTGTTTAATCTCATATTCCATTTGTCCAAACGTTCATGCACGTCCATGCCTAAGTATAGTGGTGCAAGCAACATTACTTTTGAGGTGATGTTGGAGGGGTACCTAGGCACCATTCCGGCATCATCGGACGGAAATAAAGTGGAATTAAAGGGGATAAATTTTCCCTGAAGAAGTGCCTTTCTTTTCGTCGAGGTGCGGTCTACCTAGGTGCCAAGCTATTGCACTTCCGCAAGACGTTTTTGGGGGATGTGGAATTCCTACAATGACTGGAAAGCTCCTTTCTACAAACTGTAGGAGTCTCCCTACAACTATTAGGGTGGTTGGCTCTCTCTCTCTCTCTCTCTCTCTCTCTCTCTCTGTGGATTCCACGGATACCCTCCAAGCTCCATTCCGCTGTGGAAATTAAGACATAAAGACATAAAACATAAAAGATTAGTGCAACCATGAGGCACAAGGGCCCTTCTTGGTTGCACTCTGTACACTGAACCAGTTGCCCACCAAATCTGTCAATCAGCCCTCCCTGTAATACTGAAAAGCAAGCCCTTTATTCTTATAATGATTGTCTATGCTGTTTTTAAAGATGTTCAATGTGCTGCTACTGACAATGTTTTCTGGCAGCTGGTTCCAGTGTTCTACTACCCTGTTGGTGAAGAAAGTTTGCCTTAGTCTTGTTCTGCTGTGGTTAACTTTAATTTTTAATTTATGACCCCTAAGTGCATCATTTCTCTTCAATTCAAACATTTCCCCAAGGTATCCCCTTGGGGAATGTTTGAATTGAACTTGTGTAGCTTCTTTTTTTATAAATTGGTGGTTTCAACATACTTAATCGAATAATTTTTCGGTTATATTCTGTCCGTAAATGCCTTAGGTATCTTCGCAAAAACATGCCATATACTTCCCAAGGATTATACCCCAAATAAGAATATATAATGAAGGGATGCCAGTTGCTGATGTCATGTCGCGAGCGGGGAGGAAATGTACCGCAAATTACGGGTTGATAGGCGCGCTCAGGTTTGCACTGTTGGACTAACAGGATTGTACCTCGACGGAAGAAAGGACATATCACTGGGTGAACCACTACACAAAACGACGAAAGAACACGTTGCAGTGATATCAAAGCCACGTGTACGTGACACACTACACGGCTCAGTCTGGCCGCGGCCGCAGACGCGCCGTTGGAAATGTTGGCCACGTCGAGTGAGATGGAGGCCGACATCCGAGTGCTGGGGTGCGACGGTATCAGTGTCCACACCGGGACACGGGGAGGGTTATCCCGGCCGTTGCAACTGTCGAGTCAGCGACCTGTGCAATGATGCACATGCCAACTCCATTCATCAAATGAGCTAAGCTTGTGCGAAGCGTTCACCGAGCTGGATGGAAGCACGACAGTCCAAAGTCGTTTACCGGGCCCATTAGCAAGACGACACCCGGTGACTGGCACAGTTCAGCCGCGACCATTGACCAGACGCTGCCGTATCAGCTGGCAATAGGTCAAACGCTGTCGTATCAGCTGACGAAGGGTGTGCGGTCCGATGTCCCAGGGGGGTGTGACAAGTGGAAGTGCTGTCCTGCGACTGTACACATCGCTGCCATCGAAGGAACTAGTGCCACTGATTCAAGCCACGGTTGGACACTGCAGCGACGTAGTTTCATGTCAAGCGGAACTGGACTTGTCAGGACGGTGCCAAGAACCTATGCAAAGTCTATGTGCTCCGGACAGAACTCCGTCCCAGACTGTGAGAGCTGACGATCCCAGTGTTGCAGTGCAACAGCGACTGGATTCACTTAGGAACTGCTTCTCACGATGTGGTCGGCCGAGGGTACAGCATCTCGTGAGAGTGCGCGGTGTCTGCAGTGTTACGATACCGGCTCAGGAGCGCGACACCAGGCCAAGTTTGGCCGTTCCGTCTCCCTGTCGTTGAGAGGGAACCAGCGGACTGCACGGAAATCGTCGACTGACAGTCAGACGATCTCCGACCCTCCGATAACCCTAACCAAATGAGATGATAACACCAGAGGTATACTCATCTTAGCATTCCGGCGTGCCCTGTGCACACACAGACCGTTGAGCGAGCTGTTCAGCTGGTCACTGGGGTGACTCAGAAGGTGGTCGCCGTGGAGGCCAGGGACGGCCATGTAAGTGCAAACACGGGGACGCCTGAGCACAAGAGTGACTTTCTGAGTCCCTTCCGCAAGGGCTACTAGCTGGAGGGGAGATTAAAACAAAGATATAAAATATACAAACAGCGACTTATCTTTCTCGTGAATACATGCAGACGATGCATTCATTAAGACATATAATATACCTCAGTTCACAAATATTGCTTCTAAACCAGATTTAGGTTCATAAAGAAGCACAATAATATTAAATGCCAACTGAAACTTGCCTGACTTGGTGTTATGCCAACCAAAATGTACAACTGATTTAGTGGCTAGTAAAACACAACAAAAACTTGCTGGATGGAACTTTGACTAGGCGGGTGCAGCATAGATCTCCGACAGGCATGACGCTTTCTGAGAATGCCAACTATTATGTGTGTAGGTGCAGGGGAAGATATCGAGTTCACTTAGGTAAGATATGGCCATCAGATTACTGGTAGTTCTTGCTGTGTTCCTCGAGGAAGATGTGCTCAGTTAGTAGGGAGGCCGGAAGGATACGATGTGCTTTGAGTATCTTCGACTGAACTTTTGGACCACAACTAACCATTGGGGCAAGTTGGAAAATATTCTGTATTGGTTGATTGACAACAGACAATAGGATTGATGAATTTATGAACGAAGTCTGCATGATAAAACTAATTTGTATTTCGGATGTCAACGATCAGCTGACTACAAACCAGCTGACAGCAACCAACGCCAATCGTGCGCATCGGAGCAAAGGGCAGCGACTGGATGTGACGATTCGGTGACAACGCGGGAGGGGATGGGTTGATGGAGATGCGAATTAAGGACGAATTCATTTGCATCATCAGGGATCTGTCTCGACATTCTGACGGCGGTGCCGATTCACAAAGCCGTTGCAGCTATTTAATGTTCGGAATGATGAGGTCATGGGTTTACATGTGGTTGAGGTTCAGGGATGTCATGAGGGATTTATAAGGGTGGTGCAAATACTGATTTAGGGGTGTTACCAGGTAATTGTGCAAAAATTGGGTCGAGGCGTGAACGTGGTACATCCAGGTAATTTCTCTTTTATGCCGAGACATTTTGAAAGTGTTGTGTGATAGATTAGGAGTGGCCGACTTGGAGACGATACCAGGGATTTGTCTAAAGGTATTTGGTGGTTTAGCACCGATTCAGGGCAGCTTCCAAGATTGGGTAGTGCGAAGGATGCGATGCTGGTTTATGAGCTTCTCGGCGGGATCTCTCAAGTGGGTGATGGCGATTCTTCCACACACTACTTGAAATTAATGCGGGGTGACAAACGGATATTCTATACAATCTAAGTTACTCACAATAAGTACAGTCATTGGTCGAAAGGTAAAGCTCATTGGAACCTACCTGTTATTCAAGCAGTACTATTCATTATATGCTATTTACCTACTTTTACGCACCCGGCGCCCGCCCCTGCCATTCATGCTCCAGTGTGACGTAATCGGTACTACATCTGCAACTGGGAAGATAAATACCTATGCTAAAAATCTGCATACAATATGACCTTGTGATGTGCACAGGAGACACGTGGTAAGTGTGTATGATGACGATTCTATGAAAGGTATGTGCATTGTAAACCGACTCTGCAATACATCCCCTCGGGTTTGGAGACTTCGATATCTGGATAAACAAGAAGCACTCAACTTCGGCCCAGAGGAGCGCTAAAGGGGGTCCGGGCTCGGGCAAAAGCTACACCTAATGAAACACGAAATTTGGGGGATTCGCGCCAAACCAGATATTTTCAGAGCGCGCTTTGCACGTCGAAAGCGATCCCAAATAAATTGTTTTTTTTTCTCTAATGGGGCATTCCACGACAAATCGACATGTGACCTGCACCCTCACACCTCAGATTTTGATGAAAATGGTTCTATAGGGTTATCAGCATCGCTGAACACGCCTGTGCCATTTTGAAGTATCTTAGGTTTACCGTTTTCTAGTTATGAACTATATAATTTTTACATTTTGCACTGACATGACTATCTTTGGTGCTAATTTTCTCCGAGTCATTTTTCAGTAACTGAACAAATTTATACGTCAAAATGAAGACAAAACATTGAAGAATATGACTATGCCACCATTTAAACTTTCATTACGTAATTTTTGCCGACTCTAGCCAAATAAAAAATTGAAAAGAAATAAAAACATTTTTCCCCTCCGATATCGTATTTTTTCTCACTTTCATATGAAAGAGCGTAGTTTTTTACCCTAGAAACATAAATAAAAAAAGTGGTTATCGACTTGGAAAGACTAATCAAATGCGGTGAATGCGGACGCTGCGCTCACCGGACCGGCGTGCGCGCTGCCGCTGCCTCGCGATACGCCTGCCGGGGGGAGGGGGAGGGGAAGGGGGAGCCGAGCGTGGGATGTCAACAAAGGAGACGCGCGTCCCGGGAGGATGATATGGGAGATGTGACTGCCACCTCCCCCTGGCCCCGAAGTGAGTAGAAAATGTCCTGAAAAAAAGACTATGTGACGGTAAGAGATGAGAATGGGGTTAAAGTAAAGAAGCAGAAACGTTTGATTTGAGGTAATTTGCAGGAAATTTACCAACTTCATAAAGAGAACGGTAGCAACCCGCGTATTGGGTTTTCGAAGTTCGCCAGCCTCCGCCCCAAACACTGTGTCCTGTTGGGAAGCAACGGCACTCATACGGTTTGTGTATGTTGCTATCACCAGAACGTGAAGCTAATGTTAGCGTCTCTGGGCTTAAAAGACATTACCTACAAGGACCTGTTGAAGCACGCGGTTTGTGATGTCGGGAGGGAAGCCTGTATGCTGCAAAAGTGTGAAAACTGTCCAGGTCAGGACAGTGTCAGGTCATATTTGATCGACACTTTAAATGCGCAGGCAGGGGAAATCTCAGACTTGGTGGACGAAGTCAGAATTAGTCAGTGGCTAAGCACGGATCGTTGCACTTTGACCGAAATTGTTCTTCCTATGGACGAGTTTCTTGACAAACTGTCTGACGCCATTGTGACACTTACTCGGCATCATTTCACGAGTCAGCATCAAAGCAAATATTTCGACGATCTAAAAAAGCAGCTACCTGAGCATGAAGCACTGATCATATTATATTTTTCAGAAAACTACACTTTTGTAGTTCAAGACGAAATTCAGTCATATCACTGGAACGCACCACAGTGTACCGTTCATCCGTTTGTTGTTTATTGGCGAGAGGCTGGAAAGATTGAATGCCACAGTTTTTGCGTGTTATCAAACGAACTGAAGCATGGCACCGTCGCTGTGCACACATTCTTGCAGCACATTGTACCGAAAGTGAAAGGCATATTCCCGAACTTGAAAAAGATTCATTATTTTTTGGATGGGTTAGCTGCCCAGTAGAAGAATAAGTTTAATTTCGTGAATGTGAGTTTTCATGATGAGGATTTCGGAGTCCAGTGCGATTGGAATTTTTTTGCAACGTCGCATGGGAAAAATTCGTGCGACGGTGTTGGGGGTACACTGAAAAGGGTTGCAGCTAGCGCCAGTCTTTCGCGGACACACTCGGACCACATTCTTACTGCGGAAAAGCTATGTAAAGTGCTACAGGACAAGGGTAATTTGCATACCGAGTGCTGTTTTGTAGCGAAAGAAGAGGTTAGTCGTACACGGCATGAGCTTGGCGATAGACTGTCAATGGCAAAAACTGTCAAAGGGACTCTAAAAATACACAGGGTAACTCCAGTGAAGGCAAACATTGTCGTTGTGCGAGAACTTGCCATAAGTGAAGGAAGAGAGGTGATGGTGGCCTGATTTGCTACAGGATTTAGGTTGAATGGTTAGCGTGACCTACATCGGCAGCTGATTTCCGTTTGTTTATGTGCGAATTACAATGTGAAGTGAGCTAATGTTAAGTTATGCATCTTGTACCTCTGATAAGGCTCATTGTACCATCTCGTTAGCATTCGCAAATGTACATGTACTTTCCGGCTTGTTATTTGTGTGAATAATAAATGAAGTGCTAAAACGTCCTGCCTGGTGTTTATAAATAATCTGCATAGTGTCCTCTCAATCCCACGGGGCCGCGGACGACAGCCGCCAGCACCCCTATCCCCCGTTGGCAGCAGCTGGCCGCGGCCGTTGCTGAACGACGCCGTATTGGGTAAAATGAGGCCGGGCGGTTGGTGTTTGAAATTAAGTTTAAAATATTTATAAGCCGATAACCACTTTTTTTATTGATGAAATATAGGTAATAATCAACGCTCTTTCATTAAAAAATATCCAAAATCACAATATCGAAGGGGAAAATTGCTCAAGAGAACTTGGAATTTTTTAAAGTGTTATATTTGACATATATTTAATTGCTATGGTTTCGATAGTGATAAACGTTCATTCTGCATGGGATTGCAATCATTTTGATGTACAAACTCACCTACTTATCATTCAATGTAGCAGGGAAAAATTCTGCCAAACAAAGCCATGTATGCATCGAATGTAAAAATGTCGCAGGCTGTAGCTCGAAAACCGGAAGTCGGAGAGGCCTGAAAATGTCACAGGCGTGTTTAGGGCTGCTGATAACCCTATAGACTCATTTGCATCAAAATCTGAGATGTGGGGGTGCAAAATCGAAATTTTATTTGTCGATCTGTCGTGGAACGCCCCTAATGTCGACCCCTGTTTCATATTGAGTAGCCTATCCTATTTGGCTATACGCACTGTTACAGGCTCGATTGCTATTGGGCTTTCCTATCGCCAACTATTCAAAAGTTTGGACAGCCAGCTTAGGAGTGCCTCAGGATGCCAATATACATGTCATTTCTCTTCATACCTACAGTTCACTATAACTATTTGCATCTTTTTATTTGTCTTTTTTGCAGATAGGCCACCACCAGTTATTAGTAGAAGTAGCCCCAGAAGCACCTCAGCTAGGTAGCAAGCTAGTAACGCCAAGGAACTTCTGGGGCCACCAATTATAGAGATATAATTTAATATAGTTATTCAATTAATATAATTATTTTACATCGCTCTGAGAAAATTCCGGCTGCGCTCTTGCATTTGCCACAATTCGTCGGTGCGCTTCGTCAGTGACTTGAATGAAGCGTGCTATATGTGCAGTAGACAACGCAGCGTGCGTGAGTGAGATTTTTGTTCCAGTTGTCCAGACCTGTTGGGATTTGTCGATACATATAGCTATTACAGAGTATATTCTTCGTTTGGTTATTCAGTTTGCGTGTCTGCGTACTGAAAGCACGCCGACTATTTCACTGGTTGACACCGGTAAACAAAGGCGCGGACAAGAGGGTCTGGGGCTCGCATACTCTTAACCCGTCCCGTCCCGGGGGAATCTTCAACCGCCCCCACCCCTTCAGGTTTTTCGCGGATAGTGGACGAATGGCGCGCGGCAACGCGCCCAAATTTTGCATACCTTTTCCCACATCAATTGGGCACGACGTTTAAAAATTTTGAAGTCAGGTCATCTAGGGTCAATGAGTTAGTCAAGGTTAAGTGAGGTCACATCCAAAAAAGTTAAACCAGTCGTCACGCTTTAATGGATACAGATATATTATTGAAACTTTCAGCGTTTGCTTATCTTTACGGATGCAACAAAACGTACGAGTTGAATTTTGCATTTTTTCCGTTTTTGACTACATATCAATTTTGCGTATTTGCCAAATTGCAGATCAAATAGAGGATTCTGGCTAAAGTAAGCATTTTTTTATTGGAGCAAGTTAACTTTCAACAACGTTTTTCGGTCTTCTCTACCCATTGGAAAAGGAAAATTAAAGAATACTCGAAAACTCAAAATTTTGGAATTTCAAAACAAAACAAAAAATTGGGGGGGGGCAGAAAAATTATAGCCCAGGTCGAGTTCGCTGTACTTTTCTCATTCCAAATAAATTTTGCTTTTTCATATATCCCCCACAATGTACTCCCCAGAGTCAAAAACATAATGTAAGTCGTGAAAAGTCGTGAAAATCTATTCCCTGGTGACATCACTTTTGGGGGAAAATTGTTTTGGAGGGTGGACCTGGACCCTAGTCGTCGAGCACTTTCCGATGACACCTCTTTCGTTTTCGTGCGATGCCTAGTTTGGATTTTATAGTGGGGTCTTCAACCCCCACCCCCACCCCACCCCGAGACAGGGTGGGAGGATTTGACCGGAAAGACGGCGCGGGTTAACAAACATTCCCACTCGATCAAGCAGGACCCTTCTGGATTGGTACCGCGCCAAGGAAGACACTTTCGGCGTGCTTCGCGCGCCAAAAATTCCACGATGCATCGTCACGAAACCGGCCTCGGCATCATGCTTTTTTTGGAGGTTGGGCCTCTCCTAAGAAAATCCTGGCCGCGCCGCTGTCAGTAATGAACTACGGCCCATGGCACTTGAAATGGACAAGCGGGGCGGTTCGCTACCTGTGCTGCTTACACTGAATTGTGTATGAAGCAGCTGCAGAGCTGTGATGCCGGCAAATACCATCTATGTTATATCGGATCGGTGATTATGTACCTTATCTGGGAGCATTCCTCAACGCATATTGGTGTGCATTGGACATATAAAGCAACGGACCACGTCGGAATAAAACTTCACCCACTAATTCTTGGAGTGTCAACTTTAGTTGAATGAGCTCTATTTTGCGTTCATGACGCATTTAAGTCTCCAATGACATTAACATGCAAAACAGGAATATAACAATACACATTTTCATCGTTTGCGTCATGTGGCAACTTGATGTGTCTGAATGATAGGATATTTCTTGTTGAGTGCATTGATAGCATTTGGTACGTTTTACGGAAATGTAACTGATGCATATGTAACTTGATGAATGAAAATGCATTACCATGGAAACGAACAAGCCATTACCGGACCCTCTGGTTTAATTTTGTTTATCAACTTTATCATTTTATCCTGTTAGATTATCGATACAATGATGATTTCCAGAAGAAAGTTCGTTCGCTTTTACTGTGTTAGCGACGATAATTCGTCGCTTTTGA
Organism: Imbricaverruca yamaguchii; assembly: GCA_034440575.1. Lineage (NCBI taxonomy): Eukaryota > Metazoa > Arthropoda > Thecostraca > Neoverrucidae > Imbricaverruca > Imbricaverruca yamaguchii. The sequence goes on from JAOTOL010001311.1 coordinate 230,722, forward strand.
CAAGCACAGGCACTGGGCACGTACGTTGCGAGAAGACAGAAGGGTCACACGTGTCTGATGACAAACGCTGTCTCGCCGCCGCTCTGGGACCGCGTGATACATACGGCTCACCATGAGAGCAGAAGGTGGAAAGAGCAGTTGCCCATCGCAGCAGTTACTGTGTCGGCACGTAGCTGCGCAGAGACGGGGATTATTGTTGTCATATGACAGTGAGTGAGACAGACAACTGAGTAAGAGACAGAGCGGAATCCACGCTTTCTGCTCTGAAAATACATAACTTACCCACTCATTTGTGGCATTCAGCCAGCTGATCTGCCACAAACCCAACTGTCGGTGAAAAGTGGGATGGGTGTATTTTTCTTGAAGACCAAAGGAGTCCTAACTCTGCCCTGTTATACATTTCCTATTGGCTAGTTTGCTGAGTGGCTTGCTGGGTAAAATATGTGGTCCTTGTTATATAGGATAAGTCGAGTCATTGTTCAAAGCGCTAGCGGTGTGCGCACCAATGTCATGAACTATTGGAAGATAATGGAAAATATTAAATGACAAGCTAAACCACACAGCAATCTGTCTCAATGTGAAGCGGTCGCGGACAAAAAGAACCAATCCAAGTTTCGGGACCGTAAAGAAAGGCTGCGAAGGGACGAACTCTCTGGCATTGCATGCTGCCGGTGTGAGCTCACGGACCGGCCGTGCAGTGTTTGCCCGCCGGAAAGGTGCATCCCTGCGGCAGAAGTGCAGCTCCTATGTGACCAGAGAAACGAGAGGCACCTGCATTACTGTATTACTGGCATGACACGATTTCAAGCGTGACAGGCCTGCCGTCAGAGTACGTTTGTTCCGAATTTGAGGAACGACAGCCTCTCCCGACCAGACCGCAAGGCAACCCGCCACCGCACGGCAACGCACAGGAGTGCGTGAGGTACCGGTGGTCTCCGACTCTGAGTCGTACCGATGGCGTCCTTTGGCCTGCCGACACGTTCTGTCGTGTGTGACTGTTCTTTCTTCTCCTACTTAATGGGGACTTTCTACCTACTTTAACAATGCAGACTTTAATACTTCGGGAGCGCAAAATTGAAAGTTGGCACTAGAATAATGTTTTTGTGAATTTTTATGTTCACGTTTTTCATTACTCAAAGGTTCTATGGTGCGTTGGGGAATGCTCCCGGAAAATAAAATCAATCCGGTCTCATCCGGTCTTCTCTAATCATGGCAAGCCGTATATGGCACGCGATCTGAGAGCACCGACGAGACAGCATTTGTCATCGGATACACAAGACCGTTCTGGCTTCTAGACACGTACATGCTCAGTGTCCGTGATTGTCAGAAACGATGAATTGTCGTTATTTACACGACAGCAAAAGCGACTTAACTTTCTTCTGGAATCCATCATTGGATTGATATGTCATCAGGGGTTATTTTGCCCGGCAATATCCTACCGTGTTCACCATTATGCATTGCCATTCACCAAGTTGGTTATACACAATTTTTATTTTGCAAAGCATAGCAAATGCTATCAGTGCACTTAACAAGCAATGCCCTATCATCCAGGCACTCCAAGCTTCCACGTGATACACGATGAAAATGTTTGGTGCTATCTTCCTGTTTTGCGTGCTGATATAAACGGAAACTTTAATTACTCGGGAAAGCAAAGCAGAAAGTTGGCATTCCAGTACTATTTTTGTGAATTTGTATTTTAGCGTTTTAATTCCTTAAAGTCCCAATGCAAGCCACGGTGCGTGGGGAATGCTCCCGGAAAATAAGTACAAAGTCGATCCGGTCTAACCCGGTATATTCCAGTTTTTCGTGAGTAATCCGGCAGCTCCGTGATCCAGGCTGACGCTGTTCAATCAAACCTCAACTTCGTTTGTCCTCCTCTATCATGGGGATGGGAGGGCTTTAAATTGCATGTCATCAGGTGTGGATCAAGAAACGTGACTAGGAGGCCAATTTAAAATATTGATGTCGAAAAACTCATCGGTTTGCAACATCATTGATTGTGACTGACAAGCCAATACTTATCGAACAAAATGTACGCAAATATCGAGAAAATGCCATTTGGTGTGGGATTTTGGTTGTCCTGAGTTTTTTTTTTTGGGGGGGGGGGCATGGTCCAGTTTGTCCCCATGGATCCGCCCTTACATGCAATTGAAGGTTGCATGCTGTCGTTGATTTAATGAAGTGAATAGTTTTCTTACGCAAAGCAAGTACTTAACATGAACTAAATCGGTGTAGCTTGTACCTAGTTACCGACATTGCATTTGACGCATGTCAATAACATACTTCAGAAACTAGAATGCCGAGTATGAACTTGAATTTATTCGTCATAATTGCATTAGGATGTTGACTATGCACCATCAGTGTCCGTTTTGTGTGGCATTGAGAACCACCAATAGACATGGGGAGATTGGGAATGTCAGGGAGTCAGATGTATAGGCATCAGCGTCGTAATTCGGGCATCTTTACAAGATAGTAGAACAAGTCTCACTCGAATGAATCGGTCCGCAGGACAGTCAGCATCTGACTGAACCAGACTGGGAGGAACATTGAAGTTGTTCAACTCCTTTGTTCAACTCCATCACAACCCAACCCGCTGTGGAAACCTACACGATTCGAGCAACACCATCAGGGAAGGTCGAGAGCTGTCCCTAACGTTGGCAGTGGGCTGGAGGCCAAAGAACTCGCAAAGCGCAGCACAGAGCACACCTATGCCTGCGATGAGGACCAAAGCACGCTGCCTGCTCAAGCCTGTGCATGCGTACGTACCTTGCCGACAAGCTTGACGCCTTTGAAGATGCAGAAGTAGACGATCACCCACGAGATGAAGGAGCAGAGAGCCAGCTGCCAGACTATCGTCCCCTGATCGTCGATCGAGTCGGTGATCTGCAGCATTTTGTTGCTGAAGCGTAAACGAGTTTACTGTGAGGGGTGTGATGCAGGCATTCAAGTTCAAGTTCAAGTTCAAGTTGCAAGTTACAAGGGAAGATATTGTTTCCGTCTGGACTTAATAGATGTCTGATCATTTCATGGATGGTCGTCGCAAGACAAAACTCCAAACATGTGTCACAACCTTCAATCTAAGCAGTTCAAAGGCTAGCAATGGAACAGTGCAAAAATGAATATGGTTAATCTCAATGCTCGCGACTTTTTCCTCGAGACGCCTGACCTCCATCAAGAGATCAAATCTTTCGGATGTTATGCTCAATGTCACAACCAGTATTTTCTCAAAGGACCAGAAATATTTCCATAAAAAACAGAGAATGATTTCGGCGAAGTACGCCGAAAAACTTTCATTTTGCGCTGCAAAAAATATCAAAATGTCTTGTTTCATCTGGTATACTTTTTGGTTGATAAGGGAAGATACTGGGTCTTGCCCCTTGGCTGTGCCTCTGGTAATGATAATTACCAGAGGTGGCACCTGACACCTATTCTCGACGAGCATCTACCACTCAGAAACATCAAAATATTCGGAACCCAGCAGCACCACATGTTAGCGAAGCTACCAAACAATCCATGCATCGACGAAATGTAGCCTTGCACTTGCAAGTTAGAAACACATACAAAGTACTTAACCGACAAGTTCGCTTAGCTATTAGAGCTGACTGTAGGGAAGATATTAACGAAAAGATAGCTCAGAAAGTCCCATCAGCTGCATGGTGTGCTCTCAAACCCATTATCGACTCCAAGAAAGGCTCTCACGGAGTTCAGCCTCAGGTCCTATCTGGGCAGCTGAATCAATATTTTCTTAGTGTCGGAACAAATGTATCAGCAGATGTCAGATGCCAGGCAAGCATGCCTGAACACACGCCTCCCAGTTGCAGGCTATCGCGGGACTCTACCAACTCCTATAAAGCATCACCCATATCTCTTGAACAGCTGGCCAAAATCCTCATAGACATGAGAAGTACACTCTACCAACTCCTATAAAGCATCACACGTATCTCTTGAACAGCCGGCCAAAATCGTCATAGACATGAGAAGTACCTGGTGTTAGGTGCCTGCGCACCCAACTGGATCTGTATTCAGGTTATCAAATTTCTGTTCGCTTTTATCGGCGAAGTGCTGCTCAACATTATATATGCATGCATGACTACAGCTGATATCCCCTCCACTTGGAAACGAACAATAGTAACTCCCATTCACAAATCAGGAGATCCTACGGATCCCTCTAATTATAGGCCACACTCATTAGCTCCGGTTATCACCAAGATCACTGAGAGGGTAGTGCAGAAACAACTTTATCACTACCTGAACTCAAACCACCTACTGGTCCAAACTCAGCACGGCTTCAGACCACGCCGCTCACGGAAACCGCTTTTATCTCAGTCACAGACAAAATACTAGCAGCAATGGACCGCTCGGAAGTAGCTATCCTTTGCATTCTGGACCTCAGTACATGCTTCAACGTAATAGACCACACCAAACTGCTCACTAAACTAGAACTCCATGGAATCGACACGACTGGTTTATGGCGCATCTGAGAGGTCACACGCAGGATGTTAGCACTCAGATCAACGCGGAAACAGGCACCTCTCCTTTCTCCCAAACAACGTAGGTGTCTTTCAGGGCTCATCATTAGGTCCACTCCTCTATTGCACCTTTTCGAGCGACTTCAGTTTGCACGTCCCGGTAGCACACGTCACTCATTTCACAGACGACACACAGGTCCTCATCTGCGGTCGCAAATCCGATCTCCCAAATTTGCTGTCAGATGGAAACATGTCTGAGTCAACTCTACGACTTCTTCCTTGTTAATAGTTTGAAGGTGAACCCGACCAAAACTCAGCTTCTTACGTTCGGATCGCGTCAAAACCTTCGTAATATTACCCCGATACGAGTGTGCTTTAGAGACGCAGTGAGAGGTGAGAGCCATTCGTGTAAGAACCTTGGGATGACATTTAATCGTCACATGTCGTGGAATTCCCAAATGACTAACCTGCGAAACCGTCACACACGTGCAGACTACCACCGGCACCTTCTATCCATACACAGAGAGGCTGACCGCAGGATATTTCTCTACTCGTCTGTCTTCCACTATAACACACTTCTTACTGAAACAAAAACATCGAGGCTATCCAACTCCAAGAAACATGCTAGCTTCAAGAAACTAGCTTATCTCCACGAATAACACTAGTCACACAAAAAAACTTACCCAATGGATGTGTGTGTACTATGAGCTCACCTTCAGGCGATCGCTTTCCTACCACGTCTATAAACTACTCGTTTATAGCTCGTGTTGCAAGCACCATGTGTGTAGTGCAGCTATTGATATGGGTATTGTATTATGTTGGTGTACGAATGTCTGTTGCGCTATGTTTCGCTATGTTTGCGCTATGTTTGCGCAAATGTTTCTGTTCCCACTATTGACCACAAATCTATTTTTCTTTGTAAATATCTAAATATCTGTGAGTTATACCCAGACTGTCCATAATTGCCACTACACGTGGAGGGCATGTATCGTGAAGTAAATAAATAAATTCATCAATGAATAAATAATCTTGGCCATCCCCACTACTGGTACTCACCATGCGCTTAGGAGGATATGGATATGGAAGCAATTTGAGGAAATTAAGGACTGATGCTTGAGGAAAGAAAGCTTGAATCTCAGAATGTTCTTTTTAAAGGAAATATTATCTAGATCATGGATTTCAATGACATAGTTATGTTCAAATCACTCCATAATCCCCAATCACAAGATGACCATTATTGTTTACGGCTGACTTCCCATTCAAAGCACAATCACTCTGTGATTACGATCCATTTATAGTAGGTCCCACAAAATGTATCGAACTGTTGATTGGCATTCGATGAAATGAAACCTGTTGATCGTGAATGCCGTATCCTTCCGAAACCAAGATCATGATCATGATATGTGGTGTGTGGTGTGTGGTGTGTGTGTGTGTGATGTGTGTGTGTGTGTGTGTCAAAGATTTAAGTGGTCTAATGACTTAACCCGCCTTCGAGCGGGAGCGATGACGGAGTCGTGAGTTTGTATACATGAGTCTCCTAGGCTGTTCTCAATACTCAGACCGCCAGGGGGCTTATCACTATTACGGCTGGGCTGATTAAACAAGTGCAAACGGCCAACGACAGTGCCGTGGTGTGTCGCCTCAGAAAACATAAACTGTGCTTTAAGTGCGGATGAATGTCATCGCGTGGCTGCCGAGCCTCCCCCCCCCCCCCTCCTCCCGTTCGGCGTGGTATGCACTGTGTTCAAGGCATATCAGTGATTGTCATAGATAATTGCTTGCAATGTCGTGGAAACTTTCTGCATAGTAACTTCTATAATGACTGTTTAGTTTTTTAAATTCTTAACCCGAGGGTAAACATTTCGAGACTACTTTTTCATTAATCCGCGCCGTCTTTCCGGTCAATCCTCACGCCCGTCTCGGGGGGGGGGGCGGTTGAAGACTCCCCTCTAAAATCCAAACTAAGCATCGCACGAAAACGAAAGAGGTGTCACCAGGAAACTCCCGACGAGTAGGGTCCGGGTCCACCCTCCAAAATAATTTCCACAAAAAAGTGACGTCACCAGGCGGCTAGATTTTCATGACTTTTCACGACTTACATTATATTTTTGACTGTGGAATTCATTTTTGGGATATATGAGAAAAAAAAAGTATTTGGAATGAGAAAAGGACAGCGAAATCGACTAGGTCTAAACAAAAATTTGGCCCACAAAAATAAAAATAAAATATTTTGTTGAAATTTCACAATTTTGATTTCCAAGTTTTATTTAATTTTCCTTCTCCAATGGGTAGAGAAGACCGAGAAACGTTGTTGGAAGTCAGCTTGCCCCAATAAAAAATGCTTACGTTAGCCAGAATCCTATATTTGAACTGCAATTTGGCAAATACGCAAAATTAATATGTAGTCAAAAACGAAAGAAATAAAAAATTCCCCTTGTACGTTTTGTTGCATCCGTAAGGATAAGCAAACGCTGAAAGTTTCATTAAAGTATTTGTATCCGCTAAAGCGTGACGACTGGTTGAACGTTTTTGGAGGTGACCTCACTTAACTTTGACTAACTCGTTGACCCTAGGTGACCTGACCTAAAAAGTTTGAATCAGCATGTCAAATTGATGTGGGAAAAGGTATGCCAAATTTGGGCGCACTGCCGTGCGCTGGGGAGGGAGGGGTGGGGAGGGGCGGTTGAAGACCCCCCAAAGGGTTAATAGTTCTTACATGGAATGACAATATTTTGAAGTTAAATATTAACGCATCACCAGAACATCACATGCTATGTTACAACGAATCGTCTATCGTTCCCCGTGTACAGAGACTAAATAATTAGTTAACTTATTTATGCATCAATGTGTTTATTTTACTCGAAATGTATGACGTCACGCAGTCGTCACTCACGTCTGACCTATCATGACCTTATAGATGGTCATTTGGCACAAGACGAATAATTGATGATCTAAAAGTTTGTGAAAATGTTCTGTACATATTCCAACGCGCTTAATGTTATCTTGAATATACAATTGCGGACAGACCTGATCCTCCTCACCATCCTGGGTAAGGTCGGGTTAAATGACTATTAATCACCTCAGCACCTCAGCACTCAATTGCTCATCTGTCTGCAAAACTTGCATCAATACCAGTGGTGTAGCCAGGATTTGGTTTAGAAGCGAGTGGGGATATCTGAAGAGTATCCGCCCCCCGCCCCATGTTTCGAAACTTCTCAGATTTCTGGCACTTTGCTCCCAAAGTGCCGACAGTAAAACACACAATCACATGCATGTGTATATATGTATATATATATGCATGCATATATATATATGCTTATATATATATATATATATATATATATATATATATATATATATATATATATATATATATACCATAAATATATCGATAGATGGACAGATAATAGTCAGGAAATGATTCGAAAACAATTCATGTTGCTGGCGACATCAACCGACAAGAAAAGCCTACTACGGGAAATAAAGAGATACTAGGACATTATTAATGAAGACATGCATATTATGTCCTTGGATAACATAGTTGCTCATCTGAATACATACGATTGCCTGTTTCTGTTGATATGACAATAAATAGTTCAATGGCGGGGTCGTTCATGGTACTGATGGGGTCCACATCGCTGCATCTTTTCAACGCCTTCATACTTTCTCAAGATGAGACATAAATGCCAGCGGGAAAAATACGTGCAATACTTCAGGACAAGGGAAAGTCTAGCAATAGGCCTGACCAGACATTCCAAGCCAATCCATACTAACATTACGCTTTTTCTTAACTGGCGTCACACCAGTCCAATGCGAAGCAGCTGACAACGCTCGAGCGGCCAACACCACAGCTGTTGTGGGGCTGTCTGTTCCAACATCGCTGCAGCGACCGTGGCTGATGGGGGAGCTGTGATCAGGCCATTTAAGCGGATGTGGCTGCTTGGGCGGCCGTCACCTGTGAGCTGAAACTGCTGGGACGGCTGTGACCTCTGGAACGGCCATCGTTGCTGAAATGGCCTTCGCCGCTGTGGCGGCCGTGAACACTGGGACTGCCGTCACCTCTGGGGCGGTCGCCATCGGTGTTCAGGGAGTCGCCTAGTAACAGTGTTAGTTGGTCCTCACGAAACGGTCTAGTGGCACAGCATGTGATGGCACTTTTCCAGGATGAATGTGTAGCATAGCGAGGGAGCTCAGACGAACCACGCTTATTTTTCATACCATTCAAGGTTGCCCACCTTCAGGTGGACCTGTCCAGTGCTCTGGTTCTGTTTGTGTCCTCCCTGCCACCGATACACCATTGTGCGTGGAATCGCCAATGATACGGTGGCGATGTGTTTCCCTTGTATGGCTACAGATGAGATGGGCAATGTGTCGATCGTCGTGTGACGGCAGCTTCCACAGCATGTGCCCCACCACAACCCCGAACGTCGCTACTGCTCCAGGAGACGTCCTCAATTTGTTGATCGCCAGTCCGTCTCTGCCCGCCCAAACACGGGCTAAGCACCAACAAACGCAGAATCTCCGAATACCAGGTTCGAACCACCTGGACTTGAGCATTCGTACCCAGACCTGGTCCGGCAGGGAGCCACGTGAGTCGGCTGCCTGCCCGGGAGTAGGGGAAAGATGGGGAGGGGCGGCCGGACGGCCAGTACTTTTCCACCGGCCGACCGTGCAGTTCAGCGATCAATAGCGGATCGTGGCGCGTATTGTCAGTCACGATCCGTTGATATCCGGCCGCACGTGGACGGGTGCCACCGCCGGCCAGGAGTGGGCCGCACGCACGCCTCGGTCACAGTAGCATGGTCCGGCCATCAGCGGTCGGGAGAGGGTTCGACGTGCCGAGCCGATCATGAAAACCATGCAGCGGATTTGTCTGATGTCGGAGCAATGAGCGTGTCGTTCACTCGGTGACCGAGTACTTCCGACTCTGCTGCAGCGTGCATATAATGGAGAGAGAGAGAGAGAGAGAGAGAGAGAGAGAGAGAGAGAGAGAGAGAGAGAGAGAGAGAGAGAGAGAGAGAGAGAGAGAGAGAGAGAGAGAGAGAGAGAGAGAGAGAGAGAGAGAGAGAGAGAGAGAGAGAGAGAGAGAGAGAGAGAGAGTATATATATATATATATATATATATATATATATATATATATATATATATATATATATATATATATATATATATATATATATATATATATATATATATATATATATATATATATATATATATATATATATATATATATATATATATATATATATATATATATATATATATATATATATATTAGAGAGAGAGAGAGAGAGAGAGAGAGAGAGAGAGAGAGAGAGAGAGAGAGAGAGAGAGAGAGAGAGAGAGAGAGAGAGAGATAGAGAATGAGTGAGGGAGGGAGGGAGAGAGAGAGAGATGGTGTGAGAGGGAGAGAGAGAGCGAGATAGCACATATTGCCACATAGCGGAGAACTAATGTACTGGCAATGCATGCCGAGGCATCGGAAGCGTTTTTATCTGAGGGCTGGTTTCACTGTGCTCAGTGAAATGCACAGATGTGAATGTGATTTCCACAATGCAAGATGGAATGATTCAAAATATAAGTGATTACATACGGAAATTGAAGTACTCCCTAGCCGACAGTCTAGTGTGGCATCGGTTATTGGTACACCCCCCCTTCACTACCGTCAAGTGGCCAAATCTTTAGCAGAATTTGCATGAGGTAGATAGAAGATTGAAAGGTAGATGTTTTTTAATCACTCCCAGCGAGCTTTTCCGTCAGTGCAAGAGCTAGACAGATCATGGGTACAATCATGCCTATCCGCCAATCAGTAAAACAAATGATGCCAAACGTCTGAAAGTGAAATTATTAGCTGCAGAAAATCCAGAAATACAATAAACAAAGCAACACTTGATTTCGGCACATTTGAACCGGCCAGAAAATGACATGTGTATGCATGCACCCAGGATTTTGCATAGTAACTGATGCACTCCAGTGTGCTATTGATTGACTCTACGGAGTGGCCGCGAAATATGCTGATATTCTCTCTGGTGACCTGTCCCGACAACATGGCGACCCCCACTGGATCCCAGGGCGCGGTGTGAACTCACTGGAAGAACTCGTCGGTCGGTGTGCGGCGCACCCAGCTGCCGTTGGCCACGGCCGGCGATGTCCGGTTACCGCCGTCTCCCCGCAGCTGTCGGACACCAAGAGTACTGGATGGTCAGCTGTCGGTCAGCTGTCGGTCAGCTGTCGGCACGTCTGGCAAAGCTCCGGCAACACCACGGTTTTGTCCACGGCAGTGGCGGCAACTGGTCTTTAGCAAGTTAGACTAGCCTGCACTGGCCAGAGCCGGCCAAACGGTAAAAACGTGGCTTCCTGAATATTTCGTTTAAATTGATGTTTGATATGGAAAACAACGGAAAGAATATGCATTGAGCATTGCTGTAGTGTACTTAGAATATATGCATTTGCACCATGCCAATCACCATTAGTCAGCTGATCCCCAATGTGTGTTCTTGCATCCAGCATCCGGTTAGTAACATTTCTGAGGCCGGTAAGAATCGGCGCCGATGAATGCACGGTAAAACAAATTGTAGCAATGCATTACTAAAGTCATCATCTGTGAACATATATACATATATATATATATATATATATATATATATATATATATATATATATATATATATATATAGATATGTATATATATATATATGTGTGTGTGTGTGTGTGTGTGTGTGTGTGTGTGTGTGTGTGTGTGTGTATATATACCTATTTATTGTGAAAAGAAATCAGTCACAACCGATGGTTAGTTGCCAAGATCGACATTTTGTTGTTGGAAAGACTATTATTAGAATATAGGCACTCTATATCTATCTAGGAATTGTAATTTTGATATAAAATAACACAAAAAGCATTCATAGCTCCCTCCTCAAACAAATTTGTTTTACCATTGATAGTCCTGATATATTGGATAGCGCTATGTTTTAAGCATCAATATTTTACAATTCCAGCCAAGTAACGAAAATCACAACCAAAGCACAATTTTTCTCACATTTTGCTGCTTGGTAGTTAAAACCAGCTTTCTCCATGTGATTTAAACCACAGTTTCGAACGAATATGTTCACACAGCAATTCAAACGAGCTACCCTGGCTGTCGAACCCCATATATACAACGTGGTTCAACACAAACATAACCAGTCAAGGCCTAGTCAACTGTGACACATTAAAAACAGGATATATACCCCACCCACCATCACAAACAGGAACTGTACCCCACCCACCATCACAAACAGGAACTGTACCCCACCCACCATCACAAACAGGAACTGTACCCCACCCACCATCACAAACACATGCTCAACCGTCGAACATGCTCAACTTCTGGCAGAAATATTCCACCAATCAATGTGCATTTTATTACCAATCACCAGCATACCAGTCATTATTTGGGGCGTGGGTCAGGAGATGAAGGGTGCGTCGACATTGAAGAAGTAGCGAGAACACCCAACTTGGCCGTACAGCAACATATGGCATGACGAACCAAGTGGGCAATGCAAATAAAACCAGATAGCAAATATAGTAATGGGGGTGGGGCGATTATCGTGGCACATTTCGTGTCTGATCGGCCCGACTTCAGCCGGGTACGTTTCTGAACGGATGGACTCGGGCGATGTAAGCACGTGTGAGGAAGTCAGCAATCCGAGCTGGTTAGAGATGATGTTGCAGTGCCTCGACAGGATGTGAGCCCGTCAGCACAATCGCCAACACCACCAGCCGGCCGCCGGGCCGCTCGCGCTACCACGCCCCCTACCCCTCACCGCTGAAGATCTGCGTCAGGGTGTGGGCCGTCAGGGTGTGGGCCGTCAGGGTGCGGGCCGTCAGGGTGCGGACCGTCAGGGTGTGGGCCGTCAGGGTGCGGGCCGTCAGGGTGCGGACCGTCAGGGTGCGGACCGTCAGGGTGCGGACCGTCAGGGTGCGGGCCGTCAGGGTGCGGACCGTCAGGGTGCGGACCGTCAGGGTGTGGGCCGTCAGGGTGCGGGCCGTCAGGGTGCGGACCGTCAGGTGCGGACCGTCAGGGTGCGGACCGTCAGGTGCGGACCGTCAGGTGCGGACCGTCAGGGTGTGGACCGTCAGGTGCGGACCGTCAGGGTGCGGGCCGTCAGGGTGCGGACCGTCAGGGTGTGGGCCGTCAGGGTGCGGGCCGTCAGGGTGCGGACCGTCAGGGTGCGGACCGTCAGGGTGCGGACCGTCAGGGTGCGGGCCGTCAGGGTGCGGACCGTCAGGGTGCGGACCGTCAGGGTGCGGACCGTCAGGGTGCGGACCGTCAGGGTGTGGGCCGTCAGGGTGTGGGCCGTCAGGGTGCGGACCGTCAGGTGCGGACCGTCAGGGTGCGGACCGTCAGGTGCGGGCCGTCAGGTGCGGACCGTCAGGGTGCGGACCGTCAGGCTGCGGACCGTCAGGGTGTGGGGCGTCAGGGTGCGGACCGTCAGGGTGCGGACCGTCAGGGTGCGGACAGTCAGGGTGCGGGCCGTCAGGGTGCGGACCGTCAGGGTGTGGGCCGTCAGGGTGTGGACCGTCAGGGTGCGGGCCGTCAGGGTGCGGACCGTCAGGGTGCGGACCGTCAGGTGCGGACCGTCAGGGTGCGGGCCGTCAGGGTGCGGACCGTCAGGGTGTGGGCCGTCAGGGTGCGGACCATCAGGGTGCGGACCGTCAGGGTGCGAACCGTCAGAGTGCGGGGCGTCAGGGTGCGGACCGTCAGGGTGCGGACCGTCAGGGTGCGGACCGTGGGTGCGGACCGTCAGGGTGCGGACCGTCAGGGTGTGGGCCGTCAGGGTGTGGGCCGTCAGGGTGCGGACCGTCAGGGTGCGGACCGTCAGGGTGCGGACCGTCAGGGTGCGGGCCGTCAGGGTGCGGACCGTCAGGGTGCGGACCGTCAGGGTGCGGACCGTCAGGGTGTGGGCCGTCAGGGTGCGGACCGTCAGGGTGCGGGCCGTCAGGGTGCGGACCGTCAGGGTGCGGACCGTCAGGGTGCGGACCGTCAGGGTGCGGACCGTCAGGGTGCGGACCGTCAGGGTGTGGACCGTCAGGGTGCGGACCGTCAGGGTGCGGGCCGTCAGGGTGCGGACCGTCAGGTGCGCACCGTCAGGGTGCGGACCGTCAGGGTGCGGACCGTCAGAGTGCGGACCGTCAGGGTGCGGACCGTCAGGGTGCGGACCGTCAGGGTGCGGACCGTCAGGGTGCGGACCGTCAGGGTGTGGGCCGTCAGGGTGCGGACCGTCAGGCGCGCTGATGCCCCGTTGTGCTATCATTCAGCTCCTTCGTTTGCGAAGCCAAGTTTTTAGGTTGTGTCTTAGAGAAGCTGCTCTGACAGAATTGGTTTACGATTTGGGATAATTCAGAGTATTATTGTATGGGTGTGCGCATGTGATGGAGCCATTCATTGATGCATCGGATGGTGGGCTGGGCACAGTGCTCCTGCACGACGTCCCAATGTGACACATGTTGCTGTTGTGGGCCAAGGCTGCCGGTAGGCGTCTAGCCACACTTCAATTTACTCAACAACTGTCAATAATGATTTTCCTATGCACTGACATGTTTGCATGCGGAAAAGAATGATAGGTATTGCCGACCCTGCACCCTCACTAAAACTACGTGGTGAGACGAGTGGGATCACTAAGTGGAATTTATATCGTGTGTACATATATGTATATATATATACACGTATACACCATATAAATTCCACTTATTGATCCCACCTGATCTGGCCCGACCCTCCCAAACCTAGCAGTCATGCCTTTGCAGCCTTAAAACGTCTTTGTAGCAGTGCTTCATGTTCGTCATATTTTCCCAGGAATATACCTGCTCTTTTAATATTCGATTCGTGTTCTAGAACCTTCCATCTCTTCAACTTCTGTGACGCATTCACAATATCCGTGCAAAGAAAGGGATTTGTGGTTGCACTTATTGTGCCAGCACAGTGCACAGGTAGAGGCGTGCATTTCACCACCGGCCGGTGGCTATGCCGTCATGCCACAGCACCTACGTTCATCAGGGTCAGGCGATGGACCGGCGTAACTCAATGTTGGGCGATTGCATCGCTGATGTCATTTCGATAGAGGCTCCGTACTGTGTGGCTGTGTGCGGAATTAGTTGAGCAGAAAGGCTTTGTGGGAATAAGGGCTGTAGCGCACTGTTGCACCTAAGCTTATTCGACAACTCTGCATGGTTTTTACCTCATTTAGCTCAATATGCGCAATGGAATATTTGTGAAAATTACTCGCCTGGATGGAGTGCGAAATTCCTCCGTGCCCCCCCTCCCCTGTCCATTCGGTGATCTCAGAAATTGTGAAAGTTGGAAATACGAAAGTTCCAGGATGACTGGAGATCGTAGGACAATTTCTTGTGTGCATATTTTGTGAGCATAGGTCAATTCCTTCTGGGAAATGAGGTCAAATGTGTTGAATGCATGTTCCTGGGAAATACAGTACAACTGGAGATTACCAACTTGGTTCATGCAGTCAATGACACAACAAACCCAAATACATGGTTGCTTGACTCAGATTGGTGTGTAATATCGGGCAATACCCCGAGCAGTGTGGTTTTATATATCGTTAAAATATAACACCAGCAGTCAATAGGCAAGTGGCCCGAGGTAACAGTAGCAGCTGACCCTAGATAACAGCAGGTGTGCATCTGCACACCACTGATATGTTATATTCTGAAGACAAGGAATATTGTGAAAGCAATGAAGACTCGGAACAGTTGACACCTACAATCGTATCAATTACGCAATTTTGACATCATGTATGGTGACCTCGACCTTAATATTCCTCACTGAATTCCTCAGGATTTTACTTTGAGTTACTGTAGGTTCACGGCAGCTACCTTGATCTGCTAGATTTATAGTGAAAGCAGCAATTGCTAAGGTATTTACATCTGAATCACTGTTTAAAAAAAAACTACTCAGATATTGACATTGGCATTCATGAATATGAATCCATTGACAGCATACGCACTGACTTCGTAATATCTTTAATCAGCATGCATGCTGCAGACTACTAATTTCATCGGAACGTCAAAATAAGTTCCCATCAAACTAGTTTCGGGTTGCTTTCATGTCCCATGCTTTGTGTTGGTCAAACATGACTTGGACATAAATAGTGTTTTTTTAAATACTTTTTGTGGTATTTGGTATGTATTGGACATTTGCCTACACCGTCTCGGCGTCCGCTAG
The DNA here is from genome assembly GCA_034440575.1 of Imbricaverruca yamaguchii. Lineage (NCBI taxonomy): Eukaryota > Metazoa > Arthropoda > Thecostraca > Neoverrucidae > Imbricaverruca > Imbricaverruca yamaguchii. The sequence goes on from JAOTOL010001311.1 coordinate 246,413, forward strand.
GCTGAAGCGTGTGACAATGTATAGTCGAGCACTACTCACTATAGCACTACCCACTATAGCACTATGATTATGCTGCCACACTGGTTAGTGTGTCAGCATAATCATAATTTATCACGGGAAGGGACCGTTACTGCATGGAATGTCCGGAGCGGTCGCGTGGCGGTTGCGTGCATTCGGTCGGTTACTGTATGAAATGGTATACCATGGGTCCAGCATTCGTTCGCGGTAGACGTATGACGTGTTTCATGGAAGGGCCTCGCTAAAGTGATTAATGGACACACATAATGGATGGTCTCTTGCTTGACTATGGTCTGCAGAAAGATAATATGCTAACACAGATCGTTGTGGTGTCAGTTCAAAGGTGAGATCACGCTAGGCGGCGACACATTGCTAGTGTTGTGGTATACTTAGCAACTTAACATAGTTCAACTATGCTCTAGCAAGTTACTAGAACTTATTACGGGTAGCGCGATATCTTTAGTTCATGCAAAACAAAACAGGATCATTGAGGAGCGCCAGCAATGCACTTCCGGTCCAGCACAGTATTCTAATTACAAAATGCGTGCTTAGCCAGTGATAACTTCATTCTTTTGGTTGAATTTTCCTCAATGAGCTAGTGCAAACTCAACCTTGATTGACCTAAGTAACCTTATTCGACCTTAGCATATGAGTATGCACGGACATATGCATGCCTATATATATATATATATATATATATATATATATATATATATATATATATATATATATATATATATATATGTGTGTGTGTGTGTGTGTGTGTGTGTGTGTGTGTGTATGTGTGTGTGTGTGTGTGTGTGTGTGTGTGTGTAGGTATGTGTGTGTGCATGCATCACTACGGTTTCAACATTGCTACACGACTGAAGTGTTGAAATTGTGAAGTATTGTAACACGTAGTGTTAACAGCGATGCTAGTTGTAGGTGATCATGCCACAGTGTACGCTATTTGAATATTTTCCTTCGTTATTATGGCACAAACATTTGATGGGATGATGGGTGCGCATACTTCCGTCAAATGCGCTCTTTCAGCAAGGCAGATACGAGACAATCCCACAACAACATCCAGGCCGAAGGCTTCTTCCTAACCATTCCAAAAAAGATCCTACATTTTAACGCCAATAGAGGTTAATTAGATAATCAGCAAATTGGTTAGCCAGCGCCGTCTCGTGGAGGGGGATTGATAGGCGCTCCACACTAGGGTTTTCGGCGGATAGTAAAACAACGGCGTGCGGAAGCATAGCGAAATTTGGCATACCTTTTCCCACATCAATTTCGTATGTTGTGTATACATTTTTAGGTCAAGTCTTCTAGGGCTAACGAGTTCGTCAAGGTCAAGCGAGGTCACCCCCAGAAAAGTTCCACCAGTCGTCACACTTTGACGGATAAAGATATCTTAATGAAACTTTCCGCGTTTGCTTATCTTTAGGGACGGAACAAAACGCATCAGAACACTTTTACCGTTAAAAAAGCGTATTAGTTTTGCATATTTTCACATTGGAGCTAGAATAGAAGATTCTGGCTGAAATAAGTATTCTTTTGTGAGAAAAAGTTGAATTCGAACAATTTTGTTTTCGGTTCGCTCCACCCACTAAAAAAGAAAATGAAAGAAAATGTAAAACTCAAAATAATGAACTTTGGAAAGTTTTGGGTGGACAAAACAATTTAGCGCCATGGTCCATTTCGCCTCCCTTTTCTGATTCCAAATAATCTTTGTTTTGTTTTTGAAACCCCTCCAAAATTAACTCCTAAGAGCCAACAACTTGACGTAAGACATGAAAATATAGGCCCACTAGACACGTCACTTTTGGAGAATTGGAGAGTGGCATCTGACTCTACTCGTCGAGCGCTTTCCGATGACACCTCTTTCGTTTTCGTGTGACGTCTAGTTTGGATATTAGAGGGGGTTTTCATCAACCCCCTCCCCCCCCCCCTCCCGAGATGAGGTGTGAGGATATGACCGGAAAGACGGGGAGGGTTGGTATGCTCTGTGATAATAACCACTTGGCTACCATTCGGCGCTGTTTTGTTTACATAGCCAAATTTCATCGCATTGCATAAGTCTGTCCGTTGTACCAACACCACCAGCTGTCAGAGCCATCGATTGGCTGCCATTTGTCGCAATTTGTGCAAACAACCTGAGGAAACAGTAATAGTGAAACAACATGCCTGTCTGGGCTTGATGTCTTGCCTGAGAGCGCCAGTCTGAAAATCGATTGAAATTTGCATTTTGCCACTTTCCATTTCCAGGTTAGAAAGAGGAGTATACATTGTGATATTAGGCTTAGGTGCTTAGGACTCTGAAAATCACTTGGATTATGTACCTAGCCTGGGGTCAGTGTATTCATTTTTAAAGAAGTACGGATATTCCGTAGGATTATTTCGAGTTGTTTATCACAGCTTTTCTCTGTTGCCTTGGGATGCACGGAAATAGAGTTCCTGGAAACATCCATGAAATTTAAATAGTGACGTCACACTTGGCCGGACCTCAACTATGGCCTTGAAATTTAAACGTAACGATGGCACGTCATTAGTGTGGTAGATACATAACACCGTTGCGCTTTCAAATCATGTATACTTTTTAGTCTTTCTACGATTAACGATTTAATTCGGACACCTGAACATTTTAAAGTGAAAATTGTAGTTCTGATCTGACCTGTAAATCTACACAATGTTCAAAAGAATAGAATGCGGTGTCGATAGTGGAATGTCGTCGCAAACAACACCTTCACTATTTCGCTTCCTTGGCACTCGCCGCTTCAACACCAAAAGGTGCCGTTCAGCCTTATCTCACCGATTTAGCGAAAAGGCCACAGAGCGGCGCACTGACGAAAGCTAATGCACCTGGATGGAATATGGGGAATGGGGATTGACAACGACCGTCTCCAACCGTATTTCATGGATTGCGGCCAATGTTCCGGCTGTCGGTGCATGATTTAATCCAGTGACGTATGAATAAAGAAGGACGATAGATCGCCAATCAGCCTTTGTCCACATAGACCCTCGACGTAAAGATCGCAGTCATCGAACGTATCGAATACGATCGGTAGTCATGCACTTCCCGTGGGTGCAACATAACCCACTTCGGTTGACGCACTCCCAAGCCCCAAATATCAGTCAATCAATCAATCTAAGCGCTTGCCGTGCTGTAACAAAAAGTTATCTCTTATATTTGCCCACTTCTTGGATAATGTAAGCAGCTATATAACCACGACACAGCAATGCTCAGGCAGCAATATATAGCTGAAGGTAGTCGCAGACTAAGACAGCCATAGAGAACAAGGTGGGCACGATAGAACAAGGTATAAGTCCTGGAACCAGGACGCAATGCGAGAACAGCAAGTGCGCTCCTAAAGCGATTATCCGTATTACTCGTACCGAACTCATATCCCAGAACTACCTCAAGGCTATTTAAAACTATTCTATATTTGGTGCCCCATGACGATCCGATTCTAGAGGGACGCCTTTTGGGCGCACACGACCCTACCCAAAAGCTAGTCCATCAGATACTCACGTTCTCGCATTGCGGTGTGTTCCAGTCATTGGAGCAATCCATCCAGGGCAACTTGTCGGTGAGAGAGAGAAACAGATAGTACACCGGATACGTTATGACCACGTTGTAGTAGCCGGAGGCGATGAACGTGACCAGACAGGAGGCAAAGCCGGCACCTGGAGTGAACAGGAGTAGGTCAGTGAAGCTTAGTCAGACATTCGCCGCCGGAACGTCAATGATTGCGGTGCTGATCCAACGCAGCGGGGGTTTATGGGACGTTCACACGGCTAGTCAAGTTTTGGTCGGTTTAATTTCCATTGGTAATTGCACATGGTTCATTACGTCGTAGTCATTAATTAGACCATGACAATTCTTTATATTACAAAAAAGCTCTTGTGATATACTTCGTACATGTGCAATTATTTCTCCCTGCATATTTTTCTGGTATCTGGCAAAATTCCACACATACCAACAGTTACCGGTGTTATTTATCAAATAGCATGGCACATGAACAGCATGCATCGATCGTTGAGACCAATTGCCTGCAAAGGTGAATATGTTATGCAACAGTTTGAACATGCATACCTGGTGTTCAACTCAGCATTGCTGAATCCGAGCAGCGGCCTCAAAACACTTGCCTTTGAAGATTGGGCTGATTTTGAAGACGGTAAGGCAGCCCGAACTTGAGAACTGACCGATGCTCGTCTCCATCAGGAACAAAGGAATGCCGCACAGGAACAGCATTGAGAAGTAAGGCACAAGGAATGCACCTGAAACACGCCACACAGTCTGGTGTGATCACATAACCTGCAGGCTTGCATGCACCACAAATTGCATTTATGTACCCAACGGAGACCCAAGCTTGTCGTCACCAGGCACGGAATGCAATAGGTCTCTTGGCCGGACCGCATTCGTAAGATGTACATAGATATTTAGTTTGAGTCATTCACGGCAAAATAATCAAACGGCATGATCATGCGATGATAGCTCGCGTTATGGCTAATGTGGGATTGGCTACACAAAAACACGATGTATACTACTTCTCCTACTATGCACATATGCAGATAAATCTGCATATATATATATATATATATATATATATATATATATATATATATATATATATATATGTATATATTTATATATAGGCACACGCACTCACACACCACACTGACATATACATATATATATATATATATATATATATATATATATATATAATTCCACAATCGACATTTCCAACCGACAGTACCCACTGAAAGTCCAAAGGAACCTAGACACGGAGGTACAAAACCAACATCAGGTACTGGAGTTGATTTATAATGGAGTTCATTTTGTGCACAACTCATACAAAAGTAAGAGCGATATTGATTGCTCAGCACCTCTTAGATTAGCTTATAACTAGAATGCAATGGAAAAAGGAACCGCCAATCACTGCCTCACCTCAGTTGTTTTTGCAGAGACAGGGAGCATTCAGCTACTCCTGTGCTCGTGCCATTTACTTGCCAAGTAATAAGGCCGGGGCTAAGCTTTACTCCACCAAAATCGTGTTCGGGGAAGAGTTAGGCACCACGTCTCACCTCCACCGTTCCTGTAGCAGAGATAGGGGAACCGCCAGACATTGCCGATGCCGATGGCATAGCCGGCAAGAGAGAGCAAGTAGTCCCACTTGCCGCCCCAGTTCCCCCTTTCGGTGTTCTCATCTTGCTGGAGGAGGAACATACGACTGGTAAGAAATAGGTGGTGTGGGATATGACATGCTGGCAGTTGTTTCCATCACGCGGGTGCTGGTTTTTGTGTTATGCAATACCGACCCATTTGATGTGTACAATTCGAGCCAATAAAAGTGGCTGCACAGGTGTAAACGCGTACATGTCGACATGGAACACCTGCGGTGAAAAGCACGCGACATTATCGACATCTCACTCCACCTTGACACCGATGCTATTCTTCGGCGGGCGAGCATCATTGAAGCTGAGCACCCAGTTCGAAAACTGCTTAGGTGGTGATATGTTCCAGTATTTGCGACAAAGTCACAGGCATATATCGCATCTTATATCATGTGCATCTTGTTCTGTCCTCTTTTCATCTGCCTCAATTTCAAAGAAACCACATAGGCAGTCGAGGACAGAGGAAGCGTCACATGCAAACCAAACACAAACTTCACGGCGCATGTAATTATTCAACTACAACATCATGAGTTAACATTCTTATGCGCGAGAGCCGTTACGGCGTTGGCAACAGCGGGATGTGAGCGGTGGCAGTGTGGCAATCGTAACTAACATCGGCTACGGCAACTCAGGAGCTGCTGTCGGCTAGACAAATGTGGAGCTGCCATTCGTTCACCGCCTCTACGATTTTACGAAATCCCTCCCTGTGGAGATATATGTGAAGTTCAAAATTCCGGTACTCCTGGCAAGTTTTTATCTGTGATGCACTTTGGAATACTTCCCAGAAGCAGGACCTTTGCTAGATTGAGAGACATAGCGTAAATTGGCTTCAGTTTCTCGCGTGCCTTAAGACGCGTAATTAGCATTACAATCAGTTCGGGAGACATGGGTTAACGATAGCAAGACAATCAGATTGTAGGAGGGAAATAACGGCGGGAATATGCGGATTTAAAGGAGGGATACAGGCCACATTTGACACAATTTCTGTAGTCAACACCCATCCAGGATGAATGTCAAACGTCATTTAATGAGGGATGGGGAGGAAGCAGGATAATTCCAGAGCCACCAATGTAGTGAAGGCAACTACCACAAACAAGGACTCACTTGCATTGCTTTGAATGAAGTTGGCAAACCCATTTTCATGCGGATTTCCCGGGCTCAAGCACGTGTTCAGAAAAGTACGATTGTTTGCATGCAATTGACGTTAGCTTCACAGGACTAGCCCGAAGATCATCTGATGCGGGCTATGAATACCAATTTTAAGATTGGACGACTGGTTTCAGAGACGGCCAGAAGGAATGCGTTTCGGTCTGGTGCTGGTGGTTGAATAACTGCAGACAATGCCGAGTGAATCAAACGTGGCCACTGATCAGTCGCGTTACAATATTCAAACTTATCACTTTGGGTGAACTTCATCGCGCTATGCTGCAATCACCTATCTAAGAATTAGACAGTTGCTGCGTTTTGTCAGGTGAATTATCAGATCAAACGGATGCCGCGGTGCAAATAAAGTAAACCGAGCGACAACAACGACATTTGCCTGTTTCAGAAAACATCGTCTTGGCCGATGGTTTCTGCATGCATTGGTCAGTGGCAAAAAAAAAAACAGAACTATACCAATGCATTTCAGACATATTTCTTCTCTATCCTTATATCCATGCTCTACCAATTCTCAAGCCAGGCGGGATATATTGGTGTACAATACCAGCGGCGCGTGTCAGTAGTGGAAAATCTTGCGTTGTGCTTAATGCTAAAGCTTGCCATCAGAGGGGTTGCAACGATTGAATGAAGTGATAAGTCAACGTTTATACGCCAGGAGGAATGTGTCTGGGCAGATGGGGAGGGGGAAGAGGGAAGGCTCGTTAGGCCAGAGTATTTTGACTATGTGATAAATTTGCATACCTTATAGAACAATCTATCATATCTACAAATACTAATGCAGCAACCTAGAAGTGAGCGTACCTGAGCGTGGCATCAATTGGAAGCATAGGAATATGTTCGCAAAATGTTCGCGTATTTACATAAATGACGGTTCGAATAGCTAAACTGAGTAGAGGTACTTCAATCCTTTGGATTATAGCTTGATCATTTGATGAAACATAATTGAAAGCATGCAAAAATAATCACTTCCATTAAATTAACCTTTAAATAATATCAAATAAGGAGTGCAAGGGGCACAATCCAACTCCCCCTAACTGATAGGTTGTGGGCCCCCAAGAATCGCGCCATGTTCTTGAAAAATGGTGCCGATCCCTAAAGAACGCGCTCGGTGCCCCAAAAAGTCGCAAAGTCGCACCGGGGTCCTTGCAAATCATATTGGGTGGGGACAAAAAGTCATTCCGTGCCCATTCAGATCATGATGGGACACAAAAATTTACTAGGCTACTGAAATCACGCTGGGCCTCAAAACGTCGGGCCGGGCCCCTGAAAATCACGCTGGGGCCCAAATAGTCGCACCGGAGCCCAGGGAAGCTACGTCTGGCCCCGAAATGGTCCAAAAATTGTCCCTGAGAATCTCGTTAGGACCCCCAAAAGTGGAGTCGGGGTGCATGAAAATCTTTCTGGGGCCTCCAAAAAGTCGCACAGGGCCCTGAAAGTCGCCGATGCCCACAAAAGTCGCACCCGTCCCCTAAAAATCATGCTGGGGCTAAACAAGTAGCACCGGTGTCCAGAAAATGTCACTGGGGACTCTCAGAGGTCAGGCCAGGGCCCTGGAAATCAGGCTGGGCTGTCAAAAGTCACGTCGGAGCTAAAAAAAATAACGCTCGGCCACCAAGAAATCATTCCGGGCCAAAATCATGAAAATAGTACTGGGCCTCCAATAGGTCGGGTCGAGGCTCCTGAAAATCACACTGGGCCCCAAAAGGTCACATCGGGGCTCCAGAAGTCACATCTGGTCTCCAAAAAGTACATCCCGACCCGGAAAGTCCTTGAGGCCCTTGAAATTGCTTCACCCCCATCCCGCCACTACCAAGAAAACGTGTAGGAACCCGAAAAATAGCGTCCGAAAATAAAAAGAGCATGAAATGAGAAAAAAAAACTTGAAAAAATAGCAGCCGACGTCCCGTGACTTTTCAACGGGATAGGGTAGGATATGTAGGATATGCAGATCCGTCCCTCGCCCCCACACCCACTGACACAAACCCCACGCACGCAACTGGGAGGGGAGAGGAGGTACCAGAGAGTTTCGGACCGAGTCTGCTTAGGAAGCATCACGGGACCAATGCTGCAATTCCGAATTTGAGGGGATGCCGTGCCAAGGTGAACCACTCGACCATGTCCCGCCGCCTGACGCTTATTGCCATTGCATTCCCAGAGCGTTAGGATATATAGAACATATGAAATAAATCAATGTACCTACTTCCGCCGAATACAGCTGCCCATGAGTGCGTGTGACAGTGAACAGAACTATTGTGGGGGGGGTGCCCGACGTGCGCCACCGTCGCGGTACATACACGCCCACACATACAAGGTGTACGGTCGATGGCGGCGCAGACCAGGCGGCGCTGATGGAGGGCCACTCAGAGCAATGCAGGAGCGAGCTCTCTTAACTTACCGGATGCCGTCCATGAGGGCTGTCTGTCTTGCAGGCAATGGGGAAGCAGATCGAGGGTGGACAGGAGCGCACCATGGTGGTGGGACGCAGCCAGCGTAGCAAGTTCACGGTACACGCGGTGCCGCCCAGATCCCATTGGAGGTCGACGTGCGGGTATCTGGACGGATAAGGTCGTCCAGCGGACGGTCAACCATGCCACTCGCGCCGTGCCCAGTAGCGGGTAGCGCACACACCAGCCGTGTCGACGTTGGCAAGGCTAGATCCAACTGGCTCTCGGGTGGGTATTCGTGGAGGAAATGCAATGCTCTAGAGGTGCACGTTTTCATATAACTGGCAGTATCTGGTGCCTTTCAGCCAAGAATGCTCGCCATTGCGAAATAAAGGCTTAGAATTTGCTTAAATAAAAGGGGAAGGTACAATACTTACGCGCAGTGTGTTATTTAATTGAAGCTGCGACTCTTTCAGGAATTATGCCAAGCTCGAACACTTATACCGACCAAAAGTAGAACATCTTATGTGCTGCAGCGCGGATGCAAGGAGCATGATGATATATCACAATGACATTTGATATGGCCTTCTCCTTGAAATTATATTAAACAATTGTTGTGAAATATACTACGTTTTGCAGTAATTAAGTTAACGTGCGCCGCACTTCATCAGAATCATTATATGTGATCACAAGCATTATGCGGGGTATAGCAGGCTGTGGCCTACAGAGGACGCCATGCTGCCACCGAATATCAAGCTATGGGAATCCGGCGGATATTTGAGCAAATACCATAGACATAAATGGGTGTTCTATGCAAGCATCGGACACCTTTGATCATAACACGGAACTAATAAATCGATACCCGAAGCAAGCATTGGTTCACAGGTAAAAAGGTATCACAAATTTAGCTTTTTTACTGAATTATGTGCTTCAGTGCGGCTGCAGGAAACATGCTGATATATCACAGTGACATTTTATATGACCTTTTCCTTGAAATTGTTTTAAAAAATCAAAAGCACTATTTTGCAGCGATTAAGGTAACGTGCACGGCACTTCATTAGAATCACAAAAATACAACATTCCCCTTTTAATGAGCACAACAGCACGTGTTTAATCTTAACTGGCGCCAGGCATCTGGCAAACGAAACTATGAAGTTCAAACTATAACTAGGAAAACCATGATGCTGATGAAATGCCGTGCACGATAGCTTAATCGTTGCAAAATATAGCATTTATTTATCATTTTCACAATTCCAAGGTTATATCAAATGTCACTGTGAAATGCAGAATGTCACGTTTGTTTATGAGGAAACAGTTACACAAGCATTCTGAAAACGACCGGGTGAGAACCTAGGTCTAAAAGAGACCAAAGAACGGCTGCATTGCATGCATAGTCGTCGTTCGATCAATGTTTACTGTTTAAATATAGTCAGCAAACAAGGGCAGACACAGTTTCCGAGCCCGGCCATTATATCCTGCTGAAGGCTGTGAAGAAGTTTAACAGACTCAAAACCCTCCCGCTAAAATCTGTCCCCAAGGTGTACGCATGGCGGCCTTGTGAGTGGATGCTGCCCTGCAGTAGCATAAACAGTCACGTAACTTCCCCAGACATATGCCTACCAAATGGCATTGGCCTAAGCACTAAACTCCCCACAGCCTATCCCTCTAGTTGTACACATGTCTCCCGTCCCCACAGCAGCACTCTGGCAGATGCGACCTGCCACCGACCGCCCGCCACTCACTGGATGCTGGCGACACTCGACTGAGGAGCGACAGATCTCCGACCTGCTACCCGCCACACCACCTGGCCACGAGGCGTCGGCGCGCGCAACTCACTAGCCAGCGGTGCGGCCGGCTGCCGCCAACTCTGCCCGGCGGCACACTACAGCAGGTCAGATCTCTGCGCCGCCCGGGTCGGAAGCAGGCGCGCCTTCGGTGCGTTGTGAACAGCGTGATGCTGCACTTGATGCAAGTCCATTTTGTAGAATGCCTTTGATAGATTTTGTTGGTGGCTTTCTGGGAGTGTACCAGAACGCCCTGGCAGCTTCGAGGGCGTTCCGAAGTGCATAAGCTGGAGGTGTGGAGTACCCCTCCGGAGATGTCAGGGCGACACATCTCTGAGCTATCAGCTCGTAGAACACCCTCTGCATTTGCTACAGGCATTTCACTCGCGCGTCTTCGAACGCCCTCTATAGCTGCAAAGGTATCCATTTGTAGACGCACGGTACTGATAAACTGGTCTCCTCACAGTGTGATTGGTTCTCGGGTTGTCCGTCAACTGTTTCTGCGGTGCCCCCAGAAGCGGTCACGTGGTCGCCTACTGCCAGTGCGTCATCTACAGACGCTAGCTCTGCAGACAACAGTACTGTCGACGGCTCCGCTGTAGCTGCTGTGACGCTTTCTACGCTCTAAAGCCGGCTCTATGTAAGCCTACGAAACTGCCAGCCTCTTGCTCCCAGTGACTGATCCGTAGACATGAAATCACGTCCCCCTTCCTCCTTGGGTTGGGTCCATTGGGTGGTCGTTGAACGAGTTATATTTTAGGATAAGCCATGCCTAAGCGCACAATACATTAGGCCCTCCAGGAGGCTACGGGCGGGCAGTTGGTAGAGTCTCAGGGCCTAATTGAAGGGCTACAGGTCCACGTAAGGGGCATCGGGTTAATAAAGAGGGTTCCTGGCCGATGAAAATGGTTCCCAAGTCGATGGAGGGTGTCCACGGACAGACGCTGCGGACCATGGCCCAGACAAACACAAAGAGCCTTCGGACTAGTGGACACCTCCAGCCTCCAGATCGCTTCTTCAGTGATTTATTCTGCGAGTCATGGCACATCGCTTCGCGACGTCGCTTCCGGCCTTCGGCCATCAGTTTTAATGGGACCAATTTGACTGGGAACTCTCAGCCAAGAAAGGGGAGCTAAACTACTGGGGCACCACAAATTTGAACGCCCCAGTGATGGTGCCGATATATATATACATTGGGTGGTTGGTGGTTGGGTGGGGTTATCATATATATATATATATATATATATATATATATATATATATATATATATATATATATATATATTATATATATATATATATACATATATATACATATATTCATATATATGCACATATATATGCATATATATGTATATATATATATATATATATATATATATATATATATATATATATATATATATATATATATATATATATATATATATATATATATGCAGATGTGTGCATGGGTGTGTGTGTATGACATTGAATGAATTTCATGGTGTTGAACTCATTGGGAGCATACTAGATAAAGTTGATCATCCTGTTTGGTCACCTTGCATTATTCTAGCTCAGTCTGTGGAAGGATATTTACCACCTCCTGGAGAGAAGCCCTGCTGAAGCTGAAGCTGGTGAACCGACAAGGCATCCTTTCATGTCAAATAAAATCTTGTGAACGACGCTAATTCAGTACCGCCAGAAGACAGCCGTCAGTCGCCGCCGCTGGTATATCGAGACAAATCCTCGGTGACACCCCGAAGTCGCTTCTATCTATCATAGAAAATCCATCTATCATAGAAAATCCACAAAATACCCTCGGCTCAGTGGCAATTTTCCTGGATCATCCCTCCAACCCCCCCTCTCCCCCCGTCCTGTCTGTGCTTCAACACAATTTCCTGGTGACGCACCAGAATCAATTCCTTCGCCACTCCCGACATCCTTGATGGCACCGTTAAAATAATACCTCCACTAACCACATAAGCTCTCGGATGACAGCTCTTAATCAGTAACCTATTCCTCCTGACATAAAATTATGAAAGCGGCCTTGGATTGGCACCTCCATGGTACTTTTGAGACAGATCCATGGTGAAGCTAGTGAATTCACCCATCATTGGCACCTTCATTATTCCGTCCATCTCCTCGATAAAAATATATCCGGCGACCTGACTGAATTGGTTCCTTCACACACTGCTACAGCGCACGTGACTGGGCTCTGTCCCAGTCAGCTTGCAATATATTTTGCTGATTTCGACCAAGACTGAATTAGCTTTACGACGAAGCCTTCATTAAAAATGCTCATAAATAGATGAATATTCGTGTTCACAATTCCACAAACACACTCTACCCACACAAATGTTGAGTTGATAACCAAACGTGGAGTCTGAAAAGTTCATGGCACATCCCATACGTCCGGTCACTAACCGAACAAATGTTCGCTTGGGGAACATTAATTTGATTCAGCTTCACCCGAACAGTCCATCTGCTTCTAGCTGCTATTTTCTTGGGCATCATAAATCAAACACACACAGGCGCGCACCCAGGAATTTTCCATGGGGGGCCCGGACCGAAAAGGGTACTTGGGCGGCTCCAAAAGGCCACTTGACCGGCTCCAAAAGGGCACTGCGGCCCGGGGCATACTGGAAGGCTTGTTGACTGGGGGTGGGGGTGGGACGTGAATTTTCCATGCCGCATAGGACAGCAAAGGGCACAGGGAATGTCATTTTTTGGCCTAAAGAGCAGTTTTGGGCCCAGATGGCACCTTTGGCACAGGCGGGGCACATAAGACAGGTCATTTTTGGGCTAAATTTGGAACATTCCGGCCAAGAGGGCACTTTTCAGTCAAAATGGCACTTTTTTCCAAAAGGACACTTTAGTCCCATGGGGGCCCAGGCCCCTGCCCCCCCCTCCCATCCGGTGCGCAACTGAACACACACCACAGGTACTCGCTGGCTTGGCACCAAATCATCTCAGTTGGCTTTTGGTACCACGGTCGCCCCGGTAGCTTAGTTGGTTGGAGCGCTGGCCTGCACTGGTCTTCCCTGTACTGGCAACACAGGGTTCGAGTCGCTTCGCGCGCTCGCATTTGGCATCGGCTGGGAGTTTCAGTTGGCAGCTGGTCCGATAAGGCCGGGGACGAGCTACCGGGCGGCAGTTATCCCGTCTACATGAGCAGGTCAGTCGTAAACGAAAATTTCCGATTTGATCGACTCGCAAAAGTTCCAATCGCGCGGCCCGTTTACAAGGGCAAAGCAGGCACCTAATCGGGTTTTTACGATTTGACGGCTGACGCAATGTTGTGAAACGTTTCGAATATTTGGCGCATTTTTGCGCTTCTGACGCACCTGCTTCGAGCAACGGCGTACACAGGCACAATGTAGTTTGAGGTTGTTGGCCAGATATACAGGGAATCTGTGAATTCGAAGGATTCACGGAGCCGATGACATGTTTTCGATGACAACATAGCCGTTTCTTCTTCGTGAATCAAACGGTGCATTGGTTACAGGCCAGACTATGTTCTATAGCATAGGTTCCAGACTATGTAATGGTGCATTGTTCCAGACAGTGCAATGGTCAAATGAACAGGGTAAATCAGGTTCACTACGCAATCCAAGAGATAGATCAGCAAAACACAAACGCTGTGACGAATCCACAACTTGAACACTCCGCGGCACATCGTAAAACTGACGGTTGGGACACGCACTAATAACGTAACGTCTCAGCGTTGATTTCAGCTGTTACATGTCTGATTTTTGTATTTCATAACTAGGTTTGCAATTGTAGTTAAAAACAAAACGTTTACTTTTCATAATTACCCTAAATGTACTCAAAACGTAGCAGAGAATGGCATCAAGATGTATCATGACCTTTGCAGCCGTACCGTCGTTTGTTAATGATTGGCGCTAATCGCAAACTTCCACTTACCGAAGCGTAAATTTGCGCTAAGCTATTCGCATGTTTTGTTACGCCAAAGCCCGTTTACAAGAGCATTACTTTCGCAAGTTTTCCTAATCGCATCGTATTCGGAAGTTTTGCTGTTCATGTAAACAGAGTGAGTGTCGGTGCATTGACGGCACGTTAAACTTTCAGTCTAAATTCTGCCGTTGAACTGGAGTTCATGGGTCGGATGATGGGGCCAGGGTTCACGCAACAAGCTCTGCTTAGCAATGGAACCCTGGTTCCTAAAGCCATCCCAGCAAGAACTCGGATTTATTTTTCAAATTGTGCTTGCTAATTGAATGCATTTCTGGATAGAAAACGCAACCTGTAAAATCACATTTCACATTCTACAATGCATATAAAATGTGTGCCATGGAAGATATTTACCATTATAGGTATGAACAATGCGCTGTGATAATGTGTCCAATTATAGCAACATGTTTTCACAGGAAAGATAAGTTATTAGGAAGTAGAACTATACCAATTTGTATCATTGCCTTAATGGTAATAAATGTTAAATTATATATCGTCTATGGAATTTTGCATGTTAAATTATAGTTGGAAAATGCTTCGTTCTAAAAACGATCTCCGTCGGCTCTGTGTTGTCTGGGATCTTGAATCTGGGAGAAAACTGGCAATCTAGTTGTGTTCTAGTCAGGGTGCTAAGCAAGCTTCAGTAATGTTTTTCTTTTGCTTGTATTAATTTTTAGGCGGATGTGTTACAAGAAGCTAAAAATGCAAAATATTTTCAGGTATTTACGTCTTTGGGGTGTAGACAAAAACGTTTTTATTACAAAGATATATGTTAAACATATCGTTGTTTTCACGCACTGGTGAACAATGCGTCCCCTGCCGACCATCGAAAACCACCAATGGATGGCTTCCCACGAACAAAGCCTGGATCTGTCACTGATCGCATGTTTGCAGGTGACAAGGTGCCCTGTTGGTAATTCCATGTCGCCTGCAGCAGTTATTGCGCCTCTGGAATGACCAGAGCCACCCTTGAGATTTCTAAGCCGTGTCCGGGGCTTCAACGTCACATCTTGGAGAATGTCAGGGTGTTACTGTGAGCGTCAGAGTGCCTCTTTGGCGCTCTCAAGACCGCCTGCTCTCTTGCATGTACGTCCTTGATCCATGCCTGCATTGAGCTGTCGGGACTCATCTATGGTGGTAGGAAAACGTGCGCGTTACCATAATGCCTACCTCCAGCCGTTTGCAACGCCGACCGGGGTTCTCGTCTCTTCGAATGATACATCGCCAAAGGACGTTGACCCAAGGACCTCCCTTCCTATATTGGGTGCATCTCAGGTCGTTCCAACGGCTGATGTGACCCGATTGCAACATAGTTGTTATTGATTCCACTCTATCTACCAGTATATGCCAAGATTGATAGGGAAAATACCGTGTCTTACTACTTGAAGACACTTGCGAATGGTAAGTCATGAGGGAATTCGTATCTAGCCTGGTCGTTCTGGTACATGATTCCTGTCCCTCACCTCCGATTCAACTGGACCAAGTGCACCGAGACTGATGTATCCTGCCACATTGCAAGCTTAATGTTCAACATTTTGCCAATTGTATGTTTTACGGGTGGCATGGTGACGTTACATCATTGTGTTCAATGAGCGGGCCTAGTGAGTGGGCTCAGTGAGCACTGAGGCCGCTCACTAGGCCCTAGTGAGCGGCCTCAGTGTTTGGACTCAGTGAGTGGCCTCAGTGTTTGGACTCAGTGAGCGGCCTCAGTGTTTGGACTCAGTGAGCGGACTCAGTGTTTGGACTCAGTGAGCGGGCCTAGTGAGCGAGCTCAGTGTGTGGGCTCAATGTGTGAGCTCAGTGAGCGGCCTCAGTGTTTCGACTCAGTGAGCGGGCCTAGTGAGCGAGCTCAGTGTGTGGGCTCAATGTGTGGGCTCGGTGAGCGACCTCAGTGTTTGGGCTCAGTGAGCGGGCTCAGTGTTTGGGCTCAATGTGTGGGCTCGGTGAGCGACCTCAGTGTTTGGGCTCAGTGAGCGGGCCTAAATAGCGAGATAAGTGTGTGGGCTCAATGTTCGGGTTCAGCGGGGGCAGTGGGCGATCTTGGATATGAGGTATTTTTTCACATAGGAAGCACATATGATATTCAAGCATGATTGTATGCCATCATATTGTCGACTTTTTCGACATTATTGTGGTTTTTGCGTCTTCGCCCGAAGACATTCGTTCTACGAAACACGAATGCAAGGACACATGTGATGCGAATAGACTGCAGGTTTATCTGCAGAGCGGTGTAGGTGGGATACGGATGCAGTAGGCTGACCAATTGAGCTCATTTGGCGGGCCAGGTGAGCGGGCTCAGTGGGGGCTCAGTGGGTGCAACCCGTCTGCTGGGCATCACCAGGTACCTGCCTCTGGCTGCACTCGCCGCCACTTAGCGACATCGACACTTCACCTTTAGAGATGCATACGAGGAGTACCGCGCGGCTGGTCCTTTCACCTGGTGTGGTCAGCCTTTGAGCAGATGATGACTGGTTCGCAGCCACACATGGCAGACGATCGGGCATCGCTCCGGCGCCTACCTTCTCTTGGTGACAGCAGCTGGCCAAAGCTTGTCTGACGCCCATGGTGGTGCCGGTGCTTGTGCTGCTGCTGAAGCTGGTAGTGGTGCCAGATGTTTGCACCCGTACTGATGCTAGTGCTGGTGCCGATACTTAATAGTGGACTTAATACTAGTGCTACAATGCTCCAAATGCTGGACTTAATACTAGTGCTGATTCCAGTAGCGGTGCTAGAGCCGGAGCTGGTGCCGCTGCTACTGGTGGTGTTCAAGCTGGTAGCGGTGTCAGGAACCGGCACCAGTGCTGGTGCCAATACGCTGGAGTTGATGCTGGCAGCTGGCCTCAGGACTGGAGTTGGCGTGCACCAGTGTTGGTGTCAGAGCACTGCTGGATCTGGAGCAGGTGCTGGCGCCAGACGAATGCTCACTACGCTGCTGTGTCGGCCTTCTGTCGACCTCGGCGCGCGTGGCCGGTTGGACGCCCCGCACTGACTGAACTACACTGCGCCACGTTTGGACGGACGCCGCTGCTCCACCAACGCGTGAGGAAGAGAATCAGTCAGCCGCCTCGGCCACCAATAAATCCCTCTGCTCTATTGCTGTTACCAATTGGCTGACCTCCGGCCTTCACTGACCTCGCTGCTGACCTACAGCATTCACAGTGCAGAGGACTGTGATTGTCTTGCCCCTCTCAGCACTTGTCATCCTCCCAACCCTCTTCTTACCCTTCAAGGTGAGGATATTCCTTGTGCCCTGCACTGTCGTCACCCCTGTCTCGTAAATGTTCCATACTTCCAGTTTCCCAAAACCATTCTCGCCCAGCAAAGATTTATAAGCGCACATCTGGTTGAGAGTCCTGGGTTGCGACCGAAGAATCATGGAACCAGTCCTTTGCTGGCATCCTATTGCTTTTGCAGAACCTGGTCTTCAGCCCAAACTTTTCTGCAAACACGAAGTCCTGTCGACGAAGATCAACCGTTGTCGGCCCTAAGGGTAGCTTCTCCATCAGTTGTATTCTCGAGAATAGGAGCTATTCTTGCGCCGTATTATAAAAATCGTCACATTGGTCCGTCATGGGCCAAAATTGGCACTGACCTTAGGTGACTAATAGGACCATAAACACGAGCCCAGGATATATGTGCTGTGAGCGCTGCTAAATTGAAATCGTGCAGCAAACTTCATTTAATTTCATGTTCACGCGTGACGCATAAAAATGGTACGGGACAATGTCCTAGGATGGCCTTAAACTTTACTATGAATCATAGCTTTAGTTCCATTGGGTAATTTAGGTCAGGAAATGCAAGTTTGATATTATTTAGTCCATGACAACTTGACATAAGCTATCACAGCAGGATTGTTTAAACATGTTTTGCCCGCTTAACACACATTATCATAACCTGACCTAAGATAAACTGATGGAGGTTAATCAAATTTTATAAGGCACTTCTCATATTTCTGCATGCATACCAATGGAGAAACATGCGGTAAAAAGGGATCCTTAAAAAACATGAAATTTGGTTCAAAATTTTCCGTGGCCCCAGATTACTAACTTGACCTCAAACAAAAGTCCGAAATAAACATGTTGTAAGCCCTGTCCAGTTTTACTCACCTAGGCAGTTTCATTTCAATATACATAGATAGCTTATAATTCATTTTATCAGTCAAGTTACTCAAGTTATCAGTCCTGAAATATTTTTGAATGTGGTCCTCTTTGATCTGAGCTAGGTCAATACCTTACAGGCCTGAGATTGACACCTCCACATGACACACGAGAAAATGATGAAGGAAATGGTGCTAAATATTTCGGTACGTTTCTTGCCCAGGTTTTGCTAGGGAGGAACGTCAAAAGACCCCCCAGACGATGGGCGTTCAAGAGCAATATTTTGTCTTTGGTATTCGTTTTTGCCGCACTAAATGTCCCAATGATATATTCGGTGTCGTGCTGCACAGTAGCGAAAAAAATACGATACGTCACTGTTTAATTAATTTGCCGCAGCCAATCTTAGCCGTCTGGTGGCGAAAGCCGACTAAAGCTCATTCAACCATCGAATATTAGTTACGCTGTTGCGAATATATAAAGCCGGACTGTCTCAATCAAAACATTCACATGCCTTGTTAGGATCGATGATCTGACGTGTAGATTTAATACATGATGGATATTTGTCATTTGTTCGGCAAGGCGTATGCTAAATATAACATTTTCATACTTTTATGTTCAAACAGAAATCTCAATAATATGTAGCTTCCCATTTTGTGTAACACATGAGATAAATTTTACTAATACAGTTGTGCCGACTTGAAATCAATTTTTTTGTGTTTGTAATATCACTAGGTGCTTAGGTAGCTCAATCATTAAATACCAATGCATATAATTGATTCGGATAAGGGTAAAGGTGGCCAGAACAAGCAGACCTGAAATATGAATTTCAATGTAGACAAACTGCAATGCAAAGCACGTCCTTGCAAGTCTTAGTTTCATCACGATATGTCAACCAGGGACGGATGCAAGGGAAGCACAGGAGGCATGTTTTCCTCCCCTCTTCCATGGAGGGGCGGTACAGCTCGGACTGGAAAAGGCGCCCCTCCAGAACGCTAGAGTGCACCCCATATTTTTTAGTGGGGGAACTCAGTAGGAAGAGCCCCCCCCCCCCGAAGCTAGAATACATCACTTCTCCTCCTTTAATTCTTCAGCAGACACTCTCTTCTGACTAGAAAAGGCACCTCTCCAGGACCAATTGAGTGCCCCCTATTATGTAAACGTTTTAAATCAGTGGCGCCTCTCTGGAGAAATGGCACCTCTATGGGCAAGTGCCCTCTCTCGGATAACAATTTCTGAATCCTTCCCCGATGTGAGAGCTCGCATACTCTAGCTGTAGAGTATGTTCCGTTCTGCAAAACGTAACGAAGCTCACAACGTGTATTTTGCTGATCAATTTCTCGCATCAAAATTCCATCCATAGCCCAAGTCGGTGTGAAGGGCATTTTGAGGCAAGTCGGTCAGTCAGTATGGCACCGAAGCATGTGAAATAAGCATCAATGCCATTGGATCATAGAACTTCCGCACTTCCATTACTGGCAGAGTAACATGGATTGTCTCCGTGACAAACATTGTTGTTCTATGGTTGTTTTACGTGGGGTATCATTGCTGAAGTGATACACACATGTATGAATCACTTCAGCATACACACACAGATATGTTATATATATATATATATGAGGATGTAACTCAAGTCAGCCAGGGATCGCGATACGGTACGGACCTGGACAGAACTCTAATAATGTAAATATAGGACGTAGACTGAGGAGCAACCAGCATTTTCTTACAAGGGGCCGGTCCAAAATAAAAAGAATGAGATGCGCGTCAAAAACGAACATTTATGGTTTTACATGGGAAAATCCAGCATTTCCTGTTTGATCTAGTTTACTTTTCATTGCTGAAGGACCGACTTAGTGGCCCTTCTGAAGGACAATTACTGGCCAAGTCGTCTCTTATAAGCGATAATACAAAGAGTGCACTATTATGTTGACGATCCCAGACAGTACGGTCCAATCGATAAGCAATCACTGGCAAATGCGCAGTAATTGGCAACTAACGTCGCATCTAAGTAGCATTTTCCGGTATTACAAGCACAATCTGACGAGCTAAATTTGCATCGAGGTTAATGTTCCCAAAATTATCTTCATCAGCAGATGTTGCAAAAGAAGTACCTTAGCAATATTCCATTCTATGAAGACTATTTCGTCGAAAATTTTAAGTTCAGAACAAATGTAGCTACTCCACAAAGGAGATGATGCACCTTCTGCCATCTAGCCGACGGATGTAGAAATATAGTTGTCAAAGCCTGCCGCAGTGAGTGACACAACGTAATGCCAAGTACTGAACAACGCGACGTGTTGTTTCACTGTTGACTGTGTGTTTGACTGTTTTCACTGTTTGACTGCAGCAAACTTGCTCATTTTAAAGGCTATTTTAAATTTATATTTTAAAGGCTGAAGGCAAATGTTTGGTAGTAAATCACTGGCTGCAGTGCCAGAATTGGCCGTTTGTTTCATTTCAAAAATTACACTGCACAATACAAATACAGCCATTTTAGCCGACAGGGGCTGTGACGTAGCCAGATTTGGTACAGGGAATGGGAACAAACATCTGTACCCCCTACCTACCGAGGCCAGCCCCTTTCCAACTTCTTCTCCGAAACTTCTCGAATTTGAGTCACTCATTCTTCAAAGAGACACTATTGCCTAATGTGAGGCCCGCAATCAAGGGCAAGCAGTCCCGTAAAAACCAGCAAAAGAAAACATTTCATTGCCATCAGCACCTAAAAAAAAAGCACCTCTTGTCTCCAATAAAAGCATCAATATTGTTAGTTTGAGTAAAAATTTGATTGATCACCTCCGTGGACACGATTGATTCTTTCTTATCCGCAACGTTCAGAGATATTTGAGTCAGGATTAGTATCATTATGGCATTCATGATAAGGTTGGGCCCACATTGCTATGACTTTTGAACACCGTCATGCTTTCTGAAAATGAGACGTCCATGCCAGTGGGAAAAATAGGTGTAAGATTTGGGGACAGTGGAAGGATTAGTAACATGCCTATCCATGCATGCTCACCACACAGCACACTGCAACTTATTATGTTCTTTATTCTTGCTTAGCCGGTGCCACCCCCGGTCCAAGGCGAAGCAGCTGCCACCGCTGGAGCGGCCGTCGTCACAGCTATCGCTGAGCTGTCTGTCTTGCTATCGCCGATATCGCTGAGCTGTATGCTGTTGTTTTTGTCTGAGTAAAAAGGCGAGTCATCTCCATGGACTCGCATTTCGCGGGGCCCGCTTTCAGCTTTGAGCCCATCTCCATCAGCGTGAGCCAAAACCGACCCGGTAGTTTTGCGCGTCCGTCCCGGGGCCCTCATCCGTCGGCCCATGAGCCCTCTCACACGATTCAAGGCACCATCTGTCCGGCAGGAGTCCCCTCTCTGAAAGCTGGAGCCTCCTCTATCACGCAGAGCCCCATGTGTGGTTACGCCCCCACCCCCACCTCGACCCGGGGATCTTCATACCGGCTCTGGTTCCACTCTGACGGCCCGAGGCCCTCCTGGGGTTAGGGATCTTCGCTGTTGGCGCAGTGGCCCAGTGGAACCAGGGTCTCCTCTGTCAGGCCAGAAGCCCTTTCTCAACAGCTTTGGCTCCTCCATCAGATTAGGGCCCGTGCACGGCTTGGGCCCATCCGTCAGCCCAAAGGCAGTTCTGGGGTCCTCTTAGCCCGAGGTCCTCTCCGGCAACTAGGCCCACGCCCGTTGTCTCCGGGACCCTCTTTAACGACCCAGAGCCTGTTCAATTAAATCTGCGTCAAACGACCTTGTAGTCGGCCTTGTAGTATACCGTTTCAGATGTACTGCCGGGGACTGTGCAGCCCGCAACGTCTGCTACATTGGTTATACACTCGGCCACAGCACTCAGCCGCCGCCTCACCATACGTCTCCGGGTCCACATCAGATACTACTGCGGAGGACGGCTTACCAGAACCATGCTGACAACTAACACTTCCATTATCTCACACTAACATGAAACACAGTGGCTGACGGAGGCTGAAGAGATCTACATCAGAGACACGACACCCATCATCAACGCGCAAAACAAGACGAACACGCACCTGGCTATGTACGATAAATCTGCAGCCGCATAATGGTGTGTCAAAGTTTGTTTAAAGGTGGTATGGTATCATACCCATGTCAGAATCCTAACCTGCGAAGTGCCGAGAGATATAATGTTTGTGAAGTGTGTGACAATTGTTGGTTAGTGTATCTGCTTTATGCAATCTGTGTGGACTATGCGATTCGTTTAAATAATTCTTGAAGATGACCAATGGTGATTGAAACGTTGAAAATATAAGCATGATGAACCAAATCACGCACTAAATCACGCACTAATTATAAAGACTTATGACTTACTTAAATAACATTTTTATATCCACGATTGCTTCCTTGGTAATCTTATTCATAATACATTCAACGGAAAACAGAATGTCATCCGAAAACTAGAAAATGTGCATGTGTGACAATTGTTGGCTAGTGTATCTGCTTTGTGCAATCTGTGTGACCTATGCGATTCGTTTAAATAATACTTGAAGATGACCAATGGTGATTGAAACGTCGAAAATATAAGCATGATGAACCAAATCACGCACTATTTATATCACGCACTAAATCACGCACTAATTACAAACATAGATAAACATAGATCACTCTGTCTTAACTAACGGTGTATATATATATGTATATATATAATGTACGTGTACGTGTGTGTGTGTGTGTGTGTGTGCGTGTGTGTGTGTGTGTGTGTGTGTGTGTGTGTGTGTGTGTGTGTGTGTGTGTGTGTGTGTGTGTGTGTATGTGCGTGTGTGTCCTTATTCTGAGAGCTTGACGGGATATATCCGGCTGAATTATCCGTGACGCTGAAAACCCACGATTAGTTGTCGCGAACAAGGGACACTATGAATTGTTTTTATTGGACCAGATGGTAATCATAGGCTGTCATTTGTTGAATAACTTCTTTTGCACTAATGGTTTTTGCATTGATTAATGGTTGGATAATTTGTTAAATGGTAGCCTATGCGTTAGAATGTTGACAATTATATTGAAGGTGATCTGGAAAATCATCAGATAGCATCGCATTTAACCAGTTTTTATGCCATCGCAGCTGGTGCCATATTCTTAACAATCACTTCTACTTATTTGGATTCGAATGCTTTGAAATATCGAATATTGATCTTGTTATCTAAAGTATCAGTCGTGCAAGATTCGAAGTCATGCCGAATAGTGAAGAACAGTACAGTCTGCAGCTGTAAATTTATATATAATGAGACGATTGTGGGCAACAATTTGCAGTGCAGTGAGACTGTAGACAGTTGCAACGTGTGGCATTGCTCTGCGCTGTGACAAATGTCTTGTGCTGAGCTGTAAATGCATTATTAGCATTTACTTACTCGTTCGCTGGAGTTTTTCTTTTCTTTGCAGTTG
Source organism: Imbricaverruca yamaguchii (assembly GCA_034440575.1). Classification (NCBI taxonomy): domain Eukaryota; kingdom Metazoa; phylum Arthropoda; class Thecostraca; family Neoverrucidae; genus Imbricaverruca; species Imbricaverruca yamaguchii. The sequence continues at coordinate 270,394 of JAOTOL010001311.1, forward strand.
CGACCTACGGTTTGGCTTTCGATGGTCTCGACTCCAGTTAGTTTCAGCCGTTCCGTTTTCGTCGATGTACGGCTGAAAGACCGCCTCGGACGGAAGGAGGAGACTGGAAATGGGCGTCACAGGCAGAGGTGTGGTTGATGGGGCGGGGGTGGGCTAGACTATCAACCCTGCCCTTCCTTTGTTCCGGCCGGAAGGTGCTCGGCTGCGGCGGGAAGGGGGACGTTGCCAGATGTCACAACACATTTCAGCTGTGAATTAATTTCTGCGTGGAACTTAGTAATACTGCGTGTTCCCATCTGGCCATTTATTATCTTTCAGAGTTACGGAAGTGTACTGGCCCATTAATCCAGGATTTCATTTTTTTCTGGCTTAGTTCCGTAACCGGAAGTTTCGCGAGTGGTTCGCCGGGTGCGACATCTATCGGCTGAAGTATAGATCGTAGTAGTTTGATGCCGCTAAAGATGACGGGAACAGCCTGCTGAGTCACACGCCGCGCCCTAAGGCGCGGGTTGAGCTGTCATCACCTAGCGCCTCGTATCAACGCTAATAAATATTGCCCTTACGGGAATATACTATCACCATAGACAGTGAGGCGCATTGAATAGCAAGATAAGATGACTGCCGAGCTGGAGAGCCTCCATGAGCCAGGGACTCACCCTGACTGATCGCACATCACGCCAGTCGCATCCTCACGCAAACACCACGTCAGCGGCTGCATCCGTGGGCGATCCACACCAGCTGTCAGAACATGCATCCTGCCAGTGGATCACGCCCCAGTGCAGTGCGGTCGGCAGCAAATACCGGACAGGGAATCTGACAGAATGCTGATCCAACATAGACACAGGAGTGACAGCAGATACCGAATACGAGTGACAACATATATTAAGCGCGAATGGCACCTAATATCGAACACGAGCGGCAGCATTTGCCAGACACGAGAGGCAGCAGATGCTGAACTCGAGTGACAGGAGATGCTGAGCACGAGTGTCAGCAGATACTGAACACGATGATAACAGACTCTGAGCTCGCGTTGCTGTAGACTGCAGTTTGCCATGTAGTTCAGCAAATTTATTGATAGATGATACATACATTTTGGATTAAGCCGTTTACCTGATGCTGATGGCTTCCCTTCACGCAATGCACAGGCATAGAAACTGACTTCCTTGATTTATGCGGCACCGCATAGCCTTAATGGGTGGTGCGGCTGGCTTGACAGGGCTGCACACAGTGCACTTAAGCAAACGACAAGGCTCTTCAGAGGACCCCACGCAGGCACAATGCTTAAACCGGCACTGTCAGAAGTCTTCCACCAAACGCGATGTCACTTCCCACCGTACTATGCCCTGTCTGAGAGCATCACCGCTCTGCATGCGTGCCATTCTCACAGGGAAGTTTGTCTTTAAACCGATCTGATTGGCTACGGCATTTCTGGCCGATGCCGAGCTGACCCGGGCCGGGTCTCTCCGGACAGCGGTTCAGCGGGCGCGGTGCTGCGTCGACGCGTCGGAGCCGACGGACGGCCGATGTCCACAGTCGGGCCGAGTGTCGACGTCGACGGCGTGCGGGTCGGAGGAGCGGCGCGCGACGCTGCGGTGTGACGCCGGCGGCAGCTGCGGTCGGTGGAGGCTGCGCTGGCGCCTGACGTCCTGCCAGCAATCCTCAGGACCACAGGTGAAGGGCTGGCATAGTGGCTGGCACTGTATGGATGCGTTGTCTTTCCGACCGACCGATCAAGTCGTCCCCCGCGCGACATTCGGATAGCGACATTAAACTTCGTGAAACCTTTCGTGAAACGAAAAACTGGCAAGGATATGCTCTTTCACGGCGCCATCGATGTTTTACATCATCGGTACTGCACACTGTGTTAACTCGAGGGGAAAACTGGCCATAAATCATAGCGGACAAAGTATGCTAGTTACCGGGGCGATTTTGGTCTTAGTCGAAAGAGCTGAAAATTTGGATCATATGGGGAAGATTTATTGTCGTAAATATTGCCTAACCCAGGAATGTCGGAGGTTAAACTTGCTAGAGGAAAGGGAGCATTCTGCTCCACGCATTTTGCTTCCGCGAAATATCTCGGAAACCAATTGAGATAGATAGCTAAAACTGTGCACACACCTAGATGAGTATCTAGTGTACCTTGTATTAAAATATGGACGTCAGGTCATCAATGATGACATCATGATGACGTCATAGGTGAAGTCCGTTGGCGCTCGTATATTGGATGATTATTACTGAGCGTTTCTTATGCGAGTATCCTGCAGTGTAAATGTGACCTTATAATTGCTACGCATAATAGATCCAAGATCTTGTCCTAAGTGGCTGAAATTACGCCAAAATACATCACTAAGATATGCACTCACGTTGGCTCACTTCAGAGCTTCTGAGAGCCCCGCGAATCTTGCTGGGCCGATTCGGTGATGACCCCACCTGTCGCAACACGAAAGCCGCATCCTTCATCCCCTCAGCACGAGCACTTTGCCCAGCAACCTCCACGAGCTGCAGAAAACTGTGATGTTGAGAATGCCCGACGCTGAGAACGGGCGCTGAGGTAATCGTAGATTCTGGTTGGTCGCCCTCGCGCTCTCTTCACGGTCTCGTCGGCAAGGCGGGTCTTGGCTTTATCATCACTCACGACGTGGTCACCACGCTTCAGGGACACGGAGAACACCTCGTCTCCCAAAAGATTAGTCGCAAACTGACTTCTGAATATGTTCTGTGCTTGCATACACTTAACCCACTGTCCTTTTAAGTTCTTGGCGATACGTCGGTCGCCTTTCTCAAGTGCACAATGGACGACCTACTTCGGAGGCATCCCTGAGGGATTTTCTCCATGATCAACTGCAAACTATAATTAAACACATGAACATAACAGTTTCCACGCCGAGACGCTTTTGCACTGGTCCACCAATTCCTCTGCGGACGTGCACCTCCATGTTCACTGTACGCAAATCCAACCACAATGACCCGAACCTTACAGGCAAAGACGGTTTCCCTGCCGTGGGAGACACTGTGCGTGACCTATCTCGACTCAGTCGCCTCGTCAGTTCGGGGACTTTTTTGGCATAGCAACCACCAGCCGACGCGTCGCGGCGTCCGGCTCGGGCTTCCCCATGCTGCCCGGGCTGGCGACCGCACCGCACCGCGGCCTGTCGGGATACAATTGATCACTATCGGTGTTAGAGCAGCTAGGTGCAGCTGAAACTTGCGGCACATATAGTCAAAGGATCGCTGATTTCATTGGGATTGGTCTCTGGCTGTGCGCTGTTGTGCGTTTTTTTCAAAACCTTGCTTGAACTTCGAGGTACTAAAAAGTTGAACGACTATTGCAATTACTGATTGTTTGACAGCAAATGACATATTGTTAATTGGTGTATGCCTTTTTGAATTGCTTAACGCAATTAGAATATTCTCAGCTATCATTTCATATCTCGCTTGTCCAGTTCTCAGAATGCAGCTTACCTTTATCAATCGTCAAACTGCGGACAACATTTGTGCACGGGTGCGTCGTTTTTCCACACGTAATGTTGTCCATGTTCATTGATTCATTTCTATATCAAATCTCGTGAAGATTTTCATAAAACTGCGGCTTGGTCTGCTGGAAACATTTGCTGATACAATGGCGCCAGAAATACGGTACAAAAGTTAGTCGATTAACGCATTTATGGCCAGTTTTTCCTTTCAGATATCACACTGTGCATTGGTGTGAATGACATCAGTTAATATCTCGCATTGGTGTGTCCTAGGATGAATGAGTAGAATCATTAAAATAAGGGATTGATGTATGCATTTACGTATTTTTATTGATATTGTTTTGCTCGTATTTGTATTTATTAATACTTGATTCATACTTGCTCCAAAGGGTCAACATTTCATTTTTTCAGATTGTGATCAAAATTACCACTCCTGATCGGCACTGGATGCAATTTGACAAAAGTCGTCATGCAAATTAAATTGGATCAGCCGAAAATGATCAATTCCTGTGTACTTAAGCATAGTCTAAAAGGAACTATGCGCTTAGCAACGGTTGGACTCATGCAAAGCAACGAATTAGCCTTTGTAAGCGTCAGGAGAATACCATGCAAGTGAGACGTTATGCATTTCGTGATCCACTGAGTTCAAAGACCTCCAGTGTGAATGCAATTTGTCTTTGCGGATGGAACCAAGAGAATGATTTGGAATGACAAAGAAATGATTTGCGTATGCAATGATGGACTTTTTATATTTATATTTATATATTTATATATACTCTTTATATTCATAGCCACACAGTGTGTTTACCATCGAATTTATTTGTGTACTTATTTCACGACACCTGCCCTCCACTTGCAGTGCTATTATGGACAGTCTGGTCGAGCTGACGGCTATGTTTTCGGTATTCCGTCATAGTACACCACTGAGCACACAAAACAACGTATTGCACGTTAGCGACGTCAAGGCTTCAGGGGCCCTGCGCAGGCAGAATGCTTAATCAGGCACTCTCAGATGTCTTCCCCCAGTGTCTGGGAGCACTGCGGTTCTGCATGCATGCCATTCTTATAGAGAAGCGTGTCCTCAACCCTATCCGAACGCGCCAGATGATATTATAAATATAGCAAAATAATTTCCCATCATTGCACACATATGTCATCCGAGTATTTTTAGCGCTTCGAACCATTCGCGTGTCAAATTGCTCTCACGCTGGTGATGTTTGAAGTCAGTGAACGGCGCAGTGTAAGATGTCTCACCTGCATGGCATTCTCCGGACGCTTACAAAAGGTTATATATGTTGCTATGCATGTGCCCAAGCGTGACTATTCGCCATGGTTCCTGTAAGCAATCTTATCATCTTAATGCTGAAAACTAGTTTGATACAGGCCATTATATGCGAATTGTAAAACAAGCAGTTATTCACGCCATCCCTGTCGACATTACATGCGATATCGTCTCTCCATAATACGTCAAATAAGCGTGATGGAAATAGTATTAACACGCGCACACCCGGGCGGGGGAGGTGCAGATATCTGCCCCATGCGTTTTTCCCAATTTGCCGCCATACTAATCGGGTTAGCAAAGCCAAACCTCGCAAGGCTGCTCATTAGTGTTATCCACATATCCTCAGAAATGTTTGATCCTGGATCATCTCAAGTCAGGTCATCAGGTTATACGAAGTGATCCAACATCCTTCGGAGTTGTAGAAGGCATCACTTTCACAATACTTGGACGATTGATTTCAAACTTATAACACGTCATGATCTTATTAGGACTATAATACGTATCTCGGTTTTTCGTATCATTGACCTGAGGTCAGGTCCTGAGGTCCTTGGCTTCCTCCATTATAGGCCTATGGTAAAATATACAAATATTTCCTGGTTGCATATTTGCTCTCGGAATGACCTCACAACGGATATGGCGTGTAGTTGGAAGTTATTCTCAATGGTACCGCTGAAATTTTTGCTCAGTAACCTCACCAAGGTCATCTGAGGTCACCTGAGATCACTAGCACATATATGCGCATTATATCACACTGCAAGGAGTTAGAAGGCTGAAATTGCCGTTATTGTGCTTGCATCGCCAAGGGGTGTCGATTGGTGCATTACACGACATCCCTAAGCTAACTCGTGACCTTGACCTGAGGTCATATTTTCTGAGTAAAAATGTTCCTGTTTGGGCGCGTAGTTGGCCTCGATTGCCCTCTGTAAGTCTCATCCACTTTGAGGTCGTTGATGAATATGCGAGCCAATCTTTATTCTATGACGATTGCAAATATGTTGGCTGCGTGGGAAGCGCGCGTACTGGATGGCGGGCGCCACATGATAATCAGCGCCACGCGATAGTTTTACGGATTTCTTTGCGGTGTCGCATTTGAAATCGCCGCCGCGGCGATTGGTGTAAGGGAGGTGTGATTCCAGCGTTTGAACAAAGGGGTCCTGAGCGTGTAATCTGTTTGGTTAGGTGCCCTTAGCGCTACACCGATAGCCAGTCTTCTAGAAGACTCAAACACGCCCTCACTCCAACACAGGACACAACAGCTGTGCCGCTATCGCATCAAAATCAAATCCATTCAAAATCATACGGCACAGCGCTGCTTCACGCCTGACAGATACAAGAGCCGATTTGCGCGCAAACTTCCACCATATAGCATTCAAATTGCCACGGCTCTCCCAGATCTTAACCTCACAATGCCATCTACTGCAGCTCGATCGCCCACTAGGCCATTCTGGACTTTCAGTCGGCCAAAGGTAAAGTGCTGGCTCTCGGAGAAGAAAGTCACTATCACATCAGCGGATATTTTAGGCCTCTTTCATAAGTTCGCCGATGACAACAATCACAAATCACTCGTATTCACGGATGGGTCGAAACGCGAGGCTAACGTAGGCATCGCTATCACTAGACCAGGTCTCAGGCTTTCCAAGCGTCTACCGGATAGCTTCTCCGTCTACTCCGCTGAAGCAATGACCATTATTCTGCCCGCTATCTCCATTCTCATGAAGCGAAAAGTCAGAAACGTAGTGATTTGCTCAGACTCCAAATCCGTCCTACAGTTAATTAGCAACACCCACGACTGTCATCATCATTTCATTGATCGAATCCAATAAATCGTGGCCCATAACGTAAATACGAACTTTTCCTTCCTCTGGATTCCGGGCCACGCCAACATCCCAGGTAACGAAGAAGCAGACCGGCTCGCAAAGGAAGCCTTAGCATCGAACACCTAGCCTAGCGTAGAATATTCGGAAGACGATGGCAAAGCACTCCTACAACACCGCATTCGCCAACACCAACAGAACACATGGACACAACACAACTAAACACAACACAAATCCAACCACGCCCACGCAATCAAACCAACAATAGGCACATGGAACACATCATATCAGTCTCACCGTCAAAAAGAGGAAAAGAGGTAATCCTCACTAGACTTAGGACCGGTTGTACAAAACTAGCACAGCCTCGATTAGAGTATGACCAACACACAACACCTCACTGCGACACCTGCAACACCACGTTGAGCATAGGCCACATCCTGCTAGACTGCAGTAGCTTTAGCTCTCAGAGCAACCACTTAAGACATTCTGCCAGAGAGAGGGCATCATCCTATCGCTTCCATTGCTTCTCGGTGACAAACATGCAGAACTCTATCAACTTCCAGTACATGACCGCGAAACACTCGTAGGACATACGTAAATAGCCATCCCCGCATGGCGTCGGACGTACATGAGCCGATTCGCTTCCCAGTAGGGAAGAATTGGCTACCTAGCGGTGCCGTCGGAGGTAGATGAGCCGACTTGCTTTTGGAAAACAGAAAATAAAAGAAACAAATAAAATTAGCATAACGTAAAATGACTACCCAGAAGAGCCATCGGACGTAGATGAGCCGATCTGCCTTCCGACTCATAACGTAAATGGCTACCCAGAGGAACAGCGGACGTAGAAGAGCCGAATTGCCGAGCACCGTACTAACCCAACTGACAACACTGCACAGCATGCTTAGACTAACCAGCTACTAATAACTAACACGTGGCAGCCGGCGTGAGAGACGGTGTGGACAATTGCCTCCTTGTCCGTACGGTAAAAATCCCTCGGTGCTCTTCGATAAGAGTAGGCTAAAGCCGGCACCCCGGCAAAATCAATTCGCCACTCTCAAAATACCGCAACCTCAACCAAACTACAAATTATTTTGTGGAGGAGTAAAGTAAAATTAAAACCAGTTAGACATCACGGAGACGTCCTCAACCCAGCCACCGCCCACAGCAGCCAAAAACTTCGCACAAAGTATAACGTAAAATTCCCTTAACGTAAATGTCTACTTGCCTGCAACTTGATCGCAACACTCGCTTTTACAGATATACATGTAACATGCTCCTTTGACACGCGCCCTGGAGGGCCTCTGAAAATAACGCGCACTGGAGGGGCGGATTCCGCCCCCCCCTAATATCTCAGCTCCTATGAAGGCTAGAGCAACGAAATTCACAGAGTGGATGGGCACGATAGTGAACTCTATTGTGTGCAAAGTTCATGACCTTAGGTCAATATCTTCAAGGCCAAATGAGGTCAAAATAGCAAAATGTTCTGGTTTTGCGTGGCTTGGCTTGTCATTGTTATGGATCGCTGTGGTTGTGTTTAAATGCTCGAAAATTGGCATTAATGATGTTTTGGACATTACTAATGATGCAATACAGATGTAAAATCCGCCATTTCACCTCAGGTCACCTATATAGGAGCACTTTATTAGGTCATTACCTGCTCCGGTTACCGGAACCGGACTCCCATCCCGACTGCTCCGTTGGGCGGCTCGGCACAATCGGCTTCGCAAAGAAAGGAGTGAAATACATGAATAAAGTATGGAAACGCTTAGGCACACAATGACAAACAGTAGACTTCGGGATGTATAGGGAGTAACATGTAAAGTGACATCAATCGCATGGCAGTCATTTGCATTTATGACACATTCCAGCTGACCAAGTTTGGTTCCATTAGCCTATCATGAACTTGACCTGACTTGACCTCGGCGACCTAACATGACTTTTATATTATATAGCATAACAATATGCATCAAAGAAGTCGCTAGTGTTGTCAAGAACACTTCCCTATTGGCAATATACGGGAAGCGCATCAGTGCCGATTTTTGTGGTCTGGCGCTGCGAATTGTTCTTACTTTAACGGCCCCTAACTTGGAACGTCTCGGCCGATATTCATTTTTCTTGCTTTAAACAATGCGCCGGTGATTTCTAAGCAGGTACGCGAAAAAGTTGGTGTATATCGGTCGGTACAATATGGAGTTATGTACGAAAGATCGGAAGGATTGGCGGATTTCGCCATACCCCCTGTAGGGCGTGTGTTAACCTGTTATGAACTTGACCTGACTTGACCTCGGTGACTTTACATGACTCTGGAACAATGTAACATGACAATGTACATCAAACAAGTCGCTAGTTTTGTCAAGAACACTTCCTTTTTGCTAATACACGGGAAGCTTACTTCAAACAACGCGCCGGTCATTTATTGGCAGGTACACAAACAATGGCGTATATCGGCCGGTAAAATGTGGAGTTATCTACGAAAAACCGGAGGGGTGGGCGGATTTCGCCCCCCCCCCCCTCCAGTGCGCGTGTTAAAGGCGGCGTGGATGATCTTTATGGTCCAACACGCCTGCAAAAAAAAACACCTCCCCGTAATCTACAGTTCAAGAACAGATGGAGTGACGAGTTATCAGCGAAGCCTCGAGTGTTGCTCTATATGAGCATTGAACACAGATATATCGTTTGTTGTAATAGAATGCGTCGTTCCCGTACCTATCCACTACAATATAGACCCGGTCTTGAATATCTTGCCTTTCTATCATGTCTCTTGCGAATGGTCTCAGAATATTCGGAAATGTATCAGTGCTGGACGCGGCCCATATATCACAAACATTTGTGCGACCATTTTCACTAACGTAGCCGTGTATTATCCCGCAGTAAATTATATAGCGAACATCAATGTGGTATAGAACCAAATGTAATGCAAAATTCTAACATCAGCAGTATCTTCTCGTTGAATCGTTTGAATGTTATGCGACATGACCTACCTAGGCCATAAAACAGTCTTGACCTCGGGTCAACCGAGGCAAAGGTCAAATATTGACTTAACTATGTAATGCCATCGGAAGCGGCTTTCGTCATATAAAGCAAAATCAGCCTCCCATCGTCATGCTGTCAAAAAGTTTGCACCGGAAAATTACAATACATTTTACCCAAGCTCGGTGACCTCTGATGACCTATCTGTTGACCTGACCTTAAATCACACCGCACATTGTCCATAGCACGTTTCAAGGGCTGTCGAATAGCATTCGCCGTGTGTTTCTATCTTTTACATGTCTTGAGATATGTGTCAATATCTGAGTCACGCCCGATCTGGTCGAATTTGACTTATGATAAACCAGTGACCTAAATATTGACCTGAGCGAAACAATGACCGAAATACTTTCGAGAGAGCTTGTCCCCAGCTATCCAACGTCGTTTTCCGTTTGTCGTCACCTAGCATAGCTCTGGAGATCTTAGGAGCAGACATCTGCCCCCCCGGACCGGCGAAGTTTGTGCGGACCGCCGGATGTGCTCATGCTAACCTACTTCTTACTTTCCCTTTCGAAGCCCATGATAAGCATTTGTGGATTCACGTATACTCCAATATATCATGAAATGCAACAGCAAATTTAGTAGCAAACATAGTCTAACCGACACTGAGAATATTAGCTTTCTTGTGCTGTGTGCGATGCCCTGACTCATGCCAGCCTCTGCTTGCAGACGTTTATTGCGACGCAGTATGATGCATGACGGACCCCACATTTTCATCAAGTGAACGCGGACGTCCGGCCTCAGAGCTCGGTGCCGGCTGGTCTGGCATCAGTAACATATTTTGAACATATCAGTAGCATATCAAGTAGCATCGGTCCGCCGCAACATATTTTGCCGGAACAAAAAGTGCGCCTATTTTAAAGAGGATTTTGTGATGAATACTATTGAAAGCAAACACCAAAGACCCGACGGAATTATGAGTAAAGGAACTACGACTTGAAACGGTGCAACAAACACCTTCTGAAGGTTCAAAGACGTGGGGATCCGGCCCGGCTGGGCCTTAGTCACACAGATGTGTCGTAGGTACACGGAGGTTGACTCGCTCTGGCCTCGCAACTAGTGCCACATTTGTGGCGGGATTCTGGCGATTGGCGCGAAATTCGGCGACAGACAATGTGGTGAGGTAAGACATTCCGTTGTGAACAGCACAACAGCTGGCAAAAACGCATTCACATCCTCGGTCACCACCTGGTTGAACACCTTCAAGGTGCTATGCAATATACACTGGCGCAGGAGAGTTATCATATTGTGCATGCCTGGAAACCGATCCAATGTGTAACCGACTGTATGTGGCCACATGCAGTCGGTTGGCCTGACATCGGGTTGTGCGTTGCGCACTTGCCGCCAGCCATTGCGTGACCACGACCGTAACAAGCGCGCCATATTCCCAGATGACCCAACACGCAGTCGATCATGATTGCTGCTCCATGCAGCAAAGGCTGATCGGAGCTCACCAATCGACAATGAGGGGTGCGTGAGTCGGCGCTCCGACAGAGGCACTCCGACACACCAGCAGAGAGCTACCGGGCCGTCACTCCGATACACCCGCAGCGAGCTACCGGGCCGCCACTCCGACACACCCGCAGCGAGCTACCGGGCCGTCACTCCGACACACCCGCAGCGAGCTACCGGGCCGTCACTCCGACACACCCATAGCGAGCTACCGGGCTGTCACTCCGACACACCCAGCGAGCTACCAGGCCGTCACTCCGACACACCCGCAGCGAGCTACCGGGCCGTCACTCCGACACACTCTGACACACCCGCAGCGAGCCACGCACTACCGGGTCGTCAGGAGTGCGACAGACGCAAGAGTGAACCGAACACCAGCATCAATCCAGCGCACGACGCACGGACTGGGTATCCACCGGCGGCAGCGGCACGGAGTCCTGAGTCGCGGCAGCCGGCAAGAGCAGGACACGCAGCCGAACACAGCCAGTTGAGTCGAGACAGCCAAGACAGTCGAGTCTCGAGTCAGGACAGCCGGCAAGAGCACGACACACAGCCCAACACAGCCAGTCGGGTCGAGACAGCCGAGACAGTCAAGCCTCGAGTCAGGACACCGGCAGGGGGAGCCGACCAGAGCCGAAGGACATCCGGCAGGGGCAGGACGCGCAGCCGACCAGAGCCAGTCGAGTCGACACAGTCGAGACAGTCGAGTCTCGAGTCAGGACAGCCGGCAAGAGCACGACACACAGCCCAACACAGCCAGTCGGGTCGAGACAGCCGAGACAGTCAAGTCTCGAGTCAGGACATCCGGCAGGGGCAGGACGCGCAGCCGACCAGAGCCAGTCGAGTCGACACAGCCGAGACAGTCGAGTCTCGAGTCAGGACAGCCGGCAAGAGCCGGCGCGCAAGCCAGTCGAGTCGCACACAGTCGAGTCTCGAGTCAGGACAGCCGAGACAGTCAAGCCTCGAGTCAGGACAGCCGACCAAGCCAGTCGAGTCGACACAGCCGAGACAGTCGAGTCTCGAGTCAGGACAGCCGGCAAGAGTCAGTCCGATGGAGCACGACACGCGGCCGGTGGCGGAGCCGGAGCACCAGCGGTCGGCCGTGGTGGAGCGCCAGCTGGCCGGGGCCGCAGAGCGCCGGCTGCCCGCTGTCAAGGTGTGGCTGACGCCCGACGGCGGCCTGCTCGACCCGCCCCCCACCGAGGAGCCGGCGGGTGGGGGCCCCACTCAGCCGGCGGCGGGCGCCGAGTGGACGACGGCGGCCGGCAGTCGACTGGAGCCGCTGGTGCTGGCCTCGCCGCGCCGCACCAGCTCCGGCAGCTGCGCGTCGGGCCGCTCGTCGGGCCGCTCGTCGGCATCGGCCGGCTCGTTTGGTGGCGAGGCGGCCGGCTCGCGCCGCTCGTCCAGCTCGTGCAGCCGCTACAGTCGCGCGCGGCTGGCGCTGGCGCTGGCCGACTGGCGGCGCGCCTCCGCCGCCTCGGCCGCCTCTGCCGCCTCGGCCGTCTCGGCCAGCTCGGCCGGCTCGTCGTTCTACGCGCTGCACGGCCGCGCCGTGCTGGAGGCCCTGCAGCGGCGGCGGCCGTCGGCGCTGTCCCGCCTCAGTCAGACGCTGTCGCTGGACTCGCGCCGGTGGCGGCCGCGACGCTCGCTCCGCCTGCCCAAGACCGTCGGCGACGACGGCCTGTGGCGCACGGCGCCGGGCGCACACCGCCTGACGCTCACCCAGCGGCTGGCCTTCCCCACGCTGGCCGGCGGCGAGCAGGCGCACCACAAACGCCGCAGCCGCTTCAACGACACCGAGGCGCGCATGAACCTGTTGGCCAAGCTGATCACGGTGGTGATCCTGTGCCTGGTGATTGTGCTGCTGGGCGGCGTGCTGTACCGACTGCTGAGGTAGCGCCCGCGGTGGGTGGATGGCTTGTGGACCACTGCTAGTGCTGAGGCTGACAGTACCACTCAAGACGGACATGCTCGTGGTGTAGAACGGTCGGTTGGGTGGTAATGGAAAGCAGTTCTGACTGCAAATAGGCTGTGATGGTCCAGGATACGAATGAGTCGCATGCCAACTTCCTGAATATGGTTGCCAGGGATCGGTGCGTGTTAGCTTTATGGACGAATGTATTGCCACAGCATGTTGCATGGAACTCAAGTCCGTGATTAATGTTCTCAAACTCACGGTATTCACCGTATGGTTGTCGTTGGAAACGGTGCATTAAGAACAGCATCGTACTGGCGAAGAGGATTGTGCTTTTCTTGTGAAAGCGAAAATCGCTGTGTATTAATTCATTACATGAAAAAGATGCACGCCGTCTATCACATGAAGTATTTACTCCTCTCCCAAGAAAACATCCGGCAAACGACACTGATTATGACGTTTTTATCCTGTACTGCCCATGGTTTGTCAATTTAAAAACACAATAACAACACAGTATGACATGCACATGTCGAGTAGCCAAGATGCTTTAGTTATTAGAAACAAAAGCGATGGGAAAAGGAAGCAAAGGAATACACAGCATTTTCACAACTGATGAACCCAAAAACCCGAACTAGATATAGTGTACGATAATACTATTATATATATATATATATATATATATATATATATATATATATATATATATAATGAGTACTTTCTAGACCTTCTTTCTTACACTTACCAGATGGAGCATCTCTACCAAACAAACTTAAGCTTCTCCTACCAAGCGCGCTTCACCGCCTTGCATCTGAGGGACTATCACTCCCTCGTTATTCCGCCCCATATTCCATCAGACCGGGACGAAAGCTACGTTTTGATTGAAGCGCGACCAATCAAACGTTGCGACAATTGTGTATACTTTCGATCGACCGATGACCTCCGGCATGGCAAAGATTAAACAATGAACAAATGAGCGTCAGCAACATAGATTGTGTCGCGTTCGGACTCATTTGTAGTTGTAGAGCTGCAAACATGCAGCTATGAAGCTACAAACAAACATTTAGCTATGGAGCGACAAACAAACATGTAGCTATAGAGCTGCAAGCAAGTGTCCAACAATGATGAAGTTTGTGAACATGCATTATCTGTCAGTCCTGTATACTCTGCAATAGATCAGAAAGATGCACAACAACGAACATGCGTGAAAGATGAGATCATAAGCCACGGCCTGCCCATGGCATGATTTTTTTTTGTCAACGTATTTCGTAATCTTGATTTACCATTTGACAAATGCAAACAACAATGCGTCAGCACACGCTATTTTTGGGGTGCTTCGGAGTAGAACAGCGCGGGCTTCCAACCCGCGGGAAAGAAGGGGTATAGTAGGGATCGCTTCCAATCCGCGGCAGAGACGGGCTCCTGCATGGATGGCTTCCGACACGAGGCAGAGAAGTCATGGGAATGGCTTCCAACCCGCGGCGGAAAAGAGCTTTGGAAGCTAACGTTGAAAAGTTGCATGTTTTCATTCTCACCTCTTGTTTTACTGGAACTAATTCATAGTATTTTCTTTATTCTGCTGAGTGCATCATGAATAAATCTCCTCTGAAGTCATTCAGTTGCGATTATGTGCACGAATCGCAACCGTACCACTACCGTTGTGAGCTAAGGGGTCATAAAACATCCATGAAGAGGCCCCACTCACAGTGAGGTGCACATCAGCCACGCTCACAATCTTGACGATCGGCAACATCATCCTTCTACCTCTCATGATATTCTGAATCCGCCTGGATCTTAAGCCGGATGAGATAGGGTACCATCGGTTCTTAGCTGGATGGTGGCGCTAGTTTATCTCTGCCACCAGCTGGTGGATTCGGCACAATCACAAGCGTATCGCGATCTTACAGTACGAGAGAGCTTTGTTGAACGATTAACTGAGCCCATCACGTTTAGAAGGAAAAGCACCGACGCACGGTTGTAATCGCGCAGTGGTGCAGGAGGAGGGAGAGTGGCTCTGTGGCTAGTTGAACTAGTTGGGAATTTCCTGTATATACCACGGTATGCATTGTATTGCATGACCCAGCTTTGCGACCCAGCGACCTATCGTGTTGACCTAGCACGCTATGCATTGATTTCATGTCATCGTTGGTCTCCAGATTTTCAGTGGCAGTTTTCAAGGGCCGGTAATGTAAGCATTGTCTATGCATGCGTGAATGCAGTTCCAGGTTCGACATACATTTTCGTAATGAAGATGACGTCATGTGTACTCCAAGTAAAACAACCTGGAGCAACTGGTATGTTCCTTCAGTTTGACATGCTATTTTTCATCAGAAGTAATGAAAAGATACAAGAAATACCTTTATACACTCCACATACCTCGCTAATTAGAGAAGCAACTAGATTGTCAGTTTTCTTCCACATTTAATGTACGGGCCAACAGGAGTTGAATATTTGAAATGAAGCTCGTTCTATATTTATAAACTACACTAGAATCTGTTGTGCATGATAATGTTACTCCAAGAGCCCTTTGGCTTGGTTAAAGTCCATCCAAGTCCATCTTGCTTATAGCCAGATCAAAGTAAATCAAAGTGCGGACATTCAGCCCAGGTTGAGTCACGTTGTGTCAGCTCTTCACTCTTCACTCTTCAAGTTGTGTTACGATGCCAGCTCTCAGGTACAGGTACAGGTATAGTTAGGTCGGCAACAGGTCCTGTATTTCCGTCGTCCGTGGCCGCGAGCAACCGACCGCGACTTTCGTGACAGGAGGCCATCTGTCCACAGCTTCTAATCACTCTCCCCCCCCCAGAAGTCTGCTGACTCGTCGCTAAGTGGCCGACCCGTACCAGAAACAAAACATCCTTGTCTGTCGTAATTCAGGGCAGCAAAGTAGAGCAGGCGTTAACGAAGAGGGATGGTTCAAATAGCATCTCTAACTCCAGGTTTTCACGAGAGGAAACTACTTACCTTGCTGTAAGTGCATGAAACCATGTGGCGTGGCACTGCATGCTGGATGGAGTAATACAATATTTTCTTTGTTGAAAAGTTATATTGAGCAGACACGGGTACCAAGTCGGCTTTGGCTTCCGTTTTCGCTTCGTTAAGACATGATTTTTCCATCAGCTTCGGCTTCGGTTTCGCGACATTTCCAACCCCTGGCTTTGGCTTCCGCTTCGTATTATTCATAAATGCTGGTTTCGGCTTTGGCTTTGTGACATTTTCAGCTGCTAGCCTCCGATTCAGCTTCGTAAATTCATTGCGGTTTCGATTTTTAAGCAATCAGTCAGGCCCATGTCTCATTGAGCCTGGCTTCATGTGCTGCCATTAACTCAAATTTGACACCTGAGGTGAGATACTCCAGCATAGCCCGTCAGTGGAAGCAAAGGCGCGAGACTGGTAGGTCGCATGCACCACATCGTGACGAGCCAAGTCTGCTTGTCCATGCGGATCAATGCCCATCTCTCATTGACTTAGCATTTTTGGAGACAGCCTATGACTAGATGCCTATGATTGTCCTCTCCTCCCAAAATCGAAATTGCTCAGTACAACTGAGTAAGATAGCTCAGTTGTACAGCTGAGCAAGATAGCTAGCAAGAAGCTCTAAAACCAATTATAAGCAACACTATGTATTATTTCATGACAAAAGTTTAAGTATGGGCTTCACCTGCGGCTTTATAGAATGGTAAAAGCATTCGTGTTGGTCACATTTTCCATGCCGTTCCATTTCAACGGCTTCAACTTCGTAAAGCCACATAATTCGTTATTTGCTTTAGCTTCGGAACGCCCCGGATTATTTTCGAGTAAGTTCAAGCTTGAATATGTCCAGCTTTTGGGGTATGCAAATTGGAATATACAATTGTGCTATAAAAACTGACATGATACTAAAACATTTTCGTAAACTATCCAATTTCTGGCCTTGTGACCTGACTTCAGATCATGCCGAGATAATGCATACATCGATAAACCGATCTCTGCAGCCTTCGTCTATGTGTGCACTGCTTTGGAAGCAATTCTAAAGGAAGGTCAAATCAGGCAAATCAGGCCAGCCTGGACGAGATCAGGTCATCTCAGGTCATTGGATTGTCACCCAAGGGCATGCTTTCACCTGCGCACAAGTGACACATTTCTATACCTGAAACTTGCACCCGACAATTCTGAACTGTAGCGGTCGAATCGTATTTCGGTGCCACGCCGTGGGATAAATACGTTCCTACCCAATCGGACCATTAGGCGGAAACCGGATGCCTAGCCTCGACCCATGGTCTTCAAAAGGCTGCAGCTCATGAAGTGCGTAGAAACTGGCAAAACCATATCAATGTACCAGCCAAAAATGTTGCTTGGTTCATTGCTGGAAACATTCAACACATTTCGAGGATACACCCAAATACCTGTTATGTTGAAGCATTGCAAAAGTGTACTATATTTCAAATTATGTAGCATGTCCTAGCCCAAACCAGTCCTAAAATTGCGCACATGTTCAGGCATTCAGATGGGCGAGCTGGTGATGTCAGTCTGAACTGTCATTGCCGCCAATTCGAAATATTTCTAGTTCCTGTACTCATGAATTCACGCACCCGGCACCACCAGTCTAATGAGCCTTGCTTAATGTAGTTCCGGAGCATGACAAGCACTGGGATAGGAGCAACGCAGCGATACGACCGGTCCCACCGGGAGTATTTCTGTCCCGTCCAACTCTTCCACAGCCGCTCATCTGAAGTATATGAAGTCCTTTCGTGGCAGATCCTCCCACCTGACACCAGCGCAATATGAAAATATGCATATTAGCACCTAGTTCACATACACTTGAAAGTTGCTGTTTATACCGTCACACAAAAGCACAAAAGTAACCTGGTTTTTCAGTCTAAGAAAGCACCCATGCACTTTAATCTAAATTGTATTTGTATTTAATGTATTAATGCATTTAATGTATCGTGCCGCTGCCGATGATCTGACACTTCGGCCCCACAGTTTCCAGGGCTTCCGTCATGTAGTCTTGGGTGTCAGATGTTGCTTGGACAGCTACGCGAGGTCCCCATGTGACCGAAAGCAACTGGAGGCGGCGGTACAGTTGCGTGAGAGCCCAATGTAACTCGACACGATTGGCGGTGGCGGCGGCACAGTTGCGCAACAGCCCCTACGTAACCCGACCCGATTGGCGGTGGCGGCGGCACAGTTGCGCAACAGCCCCTACGTAACCCGACCCGACTGGCGGTGGCGGCGGCACAGTTGCGCAACAGCCCCTACGTAACCCGACCCGACTGGCGGTGGCGGCGGCACAGTTGCGCAACAGTCCCTACGTAACCCGACCCGACTGGCGGTGGCAGCGGCACAGTTGCGCAACAGCCCCTACGTAACCCGACCCGACTGGCGGTAGCGGCGGCACAGTTGCGCAACAGCCCCGACGTAACCCGACCCGACTGGCGGTGGCGGAGGCACAGTTGCGCAACAGCTCCTACGTAACCCGACCCGACTGGCGGTGGCGGCGGCACAGTTGCGCAACAGCCCCTACGTAACCCGACCCGACTGGCGGTGGCGGCGGCACAGTTGCGCAACAGCCCCTACGTAACCCGACCCGACTGGCGGTGGCGGCGGCACAGTTGCGTGAGGGCCAGCGGGCACGACCGGCGCCGACGGCGGCTCAGCAGGGACCTCATCAGCGGCCGACTCGTCCGTCACACTCCCAGGGGCACGACTCCACCAGCAGCCGACGGCCGCCGCTAGATGTAACGGACGCCGCGGCCGCGCCGGTATTGCGCCGGGCCGACCCGGTCCCCGCGGGAACCGACCGCCGCTGCTGAGGTGGTCGTGCGTGCCGACAACAACGCGGCACTCGGCGCAGTTTGTTCCTGCCATCCTCTCAGCGCCTGGCCTCGCCAGGTCGGTACTCGACCTCCCATAGGCTAGCAGCGGAATTGCCAGAAACAAACAATGGGTCGATTGTGGCTAGCAGCACTTGACCTCACACAGGCCAGCGAGAGGGTTGGCGGCGGCCAACAACGGATCGTGTGTGGCTTGGCACCAGATCCTTTGCTCGTGGGCAGAAGAATACTCTCAATTCACCAACAACATTGTTGACTGTCGACATTGATGCAGGAGATGTCCCGGTGCGAGATCTCGCGGTGACATCAGAGACTTCACACGCTGAACACATCGATCCACCGCGGACACAAGTCGGCGAGATATTGGCGCATCGGGGATAAAAGTCGAAAAAAACTAGACATCACAGGCACGACCCTGACGCAATTCGGCACGGAGAGGTGGCGCAGATAGCACTACGACTAGCTGAGGGATCTGTATCCTGACGGGAACACCATCAGCGACCTGTCGAGCCAGGGCGGAGAGCCCTGCTGTCTCGGCTGGAATAGCCGCCGCCAGCACATCGCCCGACTACAACCGCAGTAGCAGATCCCAACGTCGCTGTCAGAATGGTCGTCACTTGGGCTCGGACTAGCGCTGTCGTGAGTAGGCTCCTCCACGAATGTGATCTAAATAACCGATGCTCGAAGTAACGGTCGTCGTGGTGGTTTCGGCGGGCTAGTGCATCGACCCAGTCACAGCAGGCGTCGTCAGCGTTGCTGTTTGTCACTGTCATCGGGACGTTCCTCGGAGGACGAGGCAGTCACGAACTCGCCTCCTGAAGCACGCACCGTACAGGGATTAGCACGGACACCAGGTCACCTCCTGAAGCACGCATCGCACAGAAGCTAGCACGGACACCAGGTCACCTCCTGAAGCACGCACCGCACAGAAGCTAGCACGGACACCAGGTCACCGCCTGAAGCACGCACCGCACAGAAGCTAGCACAGACATCAGGTCACCTCCTGAAGCACGCACCGCACAGAAGTTAGCATGGACACCAGGTCACCTCCTGAAGCACGCACCGCACAGAAGTTAGCACGGACATCAGGTCACCTCCTGAAGCACGCACCGCACAGAAGTTAGCACGGACACCAGGTCACCTCCTGAAGCACGCACCGCACAGGGATTAGCACGGACACCAGGTCACCTCCTGAAGCACGCACCGCACAGGAGTTAGCACGGACACCAGGTCACCTCCTGAAGCACGCACCGCACAGAAGCTAGCACAGACACCAGGTCACCTCCTGAAGCACGCACCGCACAGAAGTTAGCACAGACACCAGGTCACCGCCTGAAGCACGCACCGCACAGAAGTTAGCACGGACACCAGGTCACCTCCTGAAGCACGCACCGCACAGAAGCTAGCACGGACACCAGGTCACCTCCTGAAGCACGCACCGCACAGAAGTTAGCACAGACACCAGGTCACCGCCTGAAGCACTCACGGCACAGGGATTAGCACGGACACCAGGTCACCTCCTGAAGCACTCACGGCACAGGGGTTAGCACAGACACCAGGTCACCTCCTGAAGCACTCACGGCACTAGGATTGGAACGCGCAATGACAATGGTGCGCATGCCCCATGCCCGAGCGGTCAGATGATTACGTTACGTGCCCTCGGGCGGTGGCGATATTGTAATCACATGCATATCCTAGACCAAGGACGCATCGCTTGTCATTATCTTGCCACCGCGCGCTCTGTTTTTCATTAGGTTCCAGAGGAATTGGCGTATTGCACATCATATCATTTGGCTCCGGATGAAGTCAGATGTATCGGTCACTTTGATGAGATAATATTGAACTATTTCCAAACCAAAGGACAAAGCAGTTAGAAGCTGACCATTGAAGCATGGTCAGCCTGATTACATGTCCAGGTCATTGTTTGCATTTGTTGCCATGGTGAAGGCCGGCGTAATGTTGTGGCTCACTAGCCTCTCTAATTAAAATGTTCGTGTCAGCTTTCGCGGTGTACGGTATGTCACAAAAACCGTGCTTGCTAAACTGATGTTTGATCGATTTTGACGGGTTCTGTGTTTTTGTCGAATTCCACTCAAGCACAAATACTGCGAAAACCAATGACGTAAGTGCTCACGATAGTGTGACAGCACTATACTGGACTGTAAGGGCGTAGCCAAGAGACGGATGCAATGGGCACCCCTCCCCCAATGCCAAATGGGCCCGAGGAGCCTCATTGGCACAACCACATGGTCCTGTTCAGTACCTGCCGGCCGGCCAGCCGGCTGAGACAGTCGAGTCTGGGGCACATCTCGACGGCAGAAGCGCCTTCCGGCGACATTGGGCCTTCTAGCTGGCAGCTGGGACTCCTTTTGATGGCAAAAACCCCTTCAAAAGGTCGGAGTTCTCGGTTGGGCAGGGGCTCCTCCAGTGTCGGGACGTCTCTATAAGTACCCACCTCCGAAGGTCGGACCTCATTCCGATGTCGGAGTCTCACGTGGTGCTCAGGCCTCTTTCAGAGTTGCCGGATACCTAGCTTCAGAAAAGAGCCCTCCCGGGGAGTCCGTATCTCTGGAAGGGACCCCCTTCCGTGGCCTAGAAAGCGAGTCACTGGCTAGCCCACAGGCCGGTGGCTGTGGCTCTCTTCCAGGGTTGTGGGTCTACATGCTGCGGGGAACTCCCCGGAGGTAGGGGCCACCTTCCTGCCCTTTTTTATATCCAGTTTGCGTTCCTTTTGTTCCGTATTTCAACACCTGCTGAGCGGATTAAATGGTTGGAAAATCAACATGTCGTTCGGCCAAGAACTTCATCAAATTGTGTGTGCTTTGTAGTGTTTGTAGTTATTCGGGACCGACCTTCTGTCCACACATGGGACTGGGCCAGTGAACCGGTCCGTCAAAAGTGATTGGCTCTGCGAACTCTCGGCAGCTGATTCGGAATGTGAGACCCGAACCTATCACCGTCGGCTGTGTGGCCTGGGATTCGGCGACAAACTTCTGCCGGAGTTGGCTCACACAAGGGAATTGCAGACCCATTCACACTGAAGGCATTTCCTGTACGTAGAAATGTCGCAGAGAACTCTTAATCCCAAGACGTTGCACGCTTCCTAAAATTGTGTGTTATATGCACACGGTTCACTGCCAAAATCTGCTTGATAGGCCGCGTTCTCATCCCCACCCCAGCTCCACCGCGCCCGCACGTCAATGTCCAATCAGTGCACGTCAGTGGACAGTCATTGCACATCAGTTGGCAGTCATTGTACGCCAATGGGCAGTCACTGCACATCAGTGGGCAGTCACCGTAATCCAGTGGGCAGCCACTGTACGCCAGTGGGCATTCAGTACTCGCCAGTGGGCATTCAGTACTCGCCAGTGGACAGTCAGTGGACGACAGTGGGCAGTCAGTGGAAGCCAGTGGGCAGTCAGTGTACGCCAGTGGGCAGTCAGTGTACGCCAGTGGGCAGTCACTGCACATCAGTTGGCAGTCAGTGGACGCCAGTGGGCAGTCCAGAACGTCAGCTGGAGGTTCACTGACCTTGATCTAGGCAATCACGCTCATCTTCACCTTCGGCACAGTCTGCGAAGTCGTCACAGACCCACTCGCGGGGGACACAGCCACCAGCCGGCCGGCACCTGTGGGAATGTCACGGTCAGAGGTGGGGGAGACACTGGAGGAGACCCCGTCACAGACCCACTCGCCGGGGACACAGCCACCAACCGGGCGGCACCTGTAGCAGGGTGGCGGTCAGATGTGGTGAGATACTGGGGGAGACCCCGACACAGACCCGCTCCCCAACTGACCGAGCTGCACTCCACGAGACGCCTCTTGGAGGCCCGGTGCTGGTCTGGATAGTACGAAGGCTGAGGGAGGGAGTTGAGCAAGACCTGGGAATTGGCAGGTGCTAATGAGTTGAAGAAACAAACTGAGCCATATCTGGAGGGAAGTAGAGAATAAGACAGATACATGGATATGCAGATGCATAGAAATATATATATGTGTATATATATATATATGTATATATATATATATATATATATATATATATATATATATATATATATATATATATATATATATATATATATATATATATACATATATATATAGATATATATAAATAGAGAAAGAGAGAGAGTGAGAGGAAGAAAGAAAGAGTGGGGAGGGAAACAAGACGAGGAGTAAACAGTAAGGATATGGGGAGGGAGATGAGGCAAGTAACGAAACAATTATATCCACCTAGTGAACGCTAGCCATTTCCAGTACAGGGGGTTGATGTTACTACCACAAGGATTTTTTTTCTTCAGAATGTCTAGAATCACCATTCAATTCCTACATGGCCAGTGGGCAGTCGTTCCATCAATTTTAGCTGATTTTAAATGCACAGTCATCTTAAGTTATATTGCTATGACGTCATCAGATAGAACAACTTTGGGCATATTTCCTTCCTCGAAATGGTAGATGGTCGGGTCTTATCATCATACAATGTCTCGTCATGTTTCATACGTCGCATCTTAGAGTTATAGAAAACAAGCTGACCTAGATCAATGATCTGCCAAGGCCATTTTGGTTATCTGCATAAGTTCACCTTGAATGCCTTTCTTCAAGGATCGTGAATAAGCTGGTGTTATTTTAGGCGATTGATTGGAATCTAGTGTTTATTTTTACCCCAATTCACTTTAAAATGATGACTTGGACAAATCAGCCTCATGACTTTCAATACGGTCATCAGCATCACTCACCTAAGCAATGAGCCGTACTGTATGCATCTAGATGCAGTATGTTGGATATTGTTTGGATGCTAAAACAACCAGCAACACTCTGGTAAGATGCTTAAATGTCCTGTCTGGTCTGGTTTAAGGTTGAAATTGGATGTACAAATTGTGGATTTCTTGTGAAAATCTTCCCATTGAACATGATCTTTAAGGTCAACCAAAAGCATGCAAATCGAGTATCAATAGCGAAATATCGTCACGGTCAACGTGCTAGTCGCCGTTTCTTCCCGGTAGCACGCTTCGCTTATAAATGCTAAGGAGGTTGCAACCTTCCACGGGCATCGTCAACTGGCGGACTCGGCCACACCTGAATTTTCCACCACCGTCTTAACCCTCTAACTTGATATCTTTTTCGATGACTCCGGTTTTTCTGTTATTAGTAACGCTCTTGCAAGCCTCCTCGACTTTCACCGCCGTGGATAAATTTACAAATTACCCACCATAGGGGAGATGAGGCACGCCTATTTACACAACAGTCACCTGTTATCGCGTATTAGCTAGGTGTATAAATGTTAAAATTTGTACTCTATTATACTGTATTAGCAACATGCATTGTCGATATGGAATCAATGTCATAAATGTGATCGGCACAGGACACGTTCTTTAGAAAGTTTGGCGCCCAGATTGATAATAATTAGGCAGGGTTGGAAGCGTCAAGGCGTAAAATATTACCTACCCCACACGGAATAACAGTAGTATGTGGAGAAGCACGCATGGTGGAAATGAACTTGTTGCAGGACGTGTTCCCCGCTTATAGTTGCCAGTCATTCCCTGCACCCAGGGAGCCGGATCCATCCAGTTGTCTAATGTAATAATTACATAATAATTTGGCACGATACGTGCATTTTGCTCTGGCCACTTGCGAAAGATTTGCCATCTTTCACAAATCAGTGTTCATCCCTTTAAAGGAAGTGAACACGTGACTCTGTTTAATCTAGCTGAGTGAGTTGTCGAAATGGTCAGGACAACAAAACAATGTGAAAAAGCATAAGCTGCTTTTGTTTTCCATAAGACCCTGATACAGTTTCAGTGCCGAGTTTTGCTGGGCTGGGCAGAGTGAGATGGTTGGCCGGCCGGCCGTGAGGTGGCAGCACCTGAAATGGTCGGCCTCGCAGTGGTTACAGTTGAGCTCGTCGCTGGCGTCGGGGCACTGTGGTATGCCATCGCAGCGCCACGAGGACGGTACACACGCCGTCCGGTCCAAACAGGCAAACTCGGCCGTCACGCAGCGGTCTGCCGAACACGGGAGACACGTTTAGCGGCACGGGAGACACGTGTGACGGCATGGGAGACACGTGTGGCGGCACGGGAGACACGTGTGACGGCACGGGAGACACGTGTAGCGGCACGGGAGACACGTGTAGCGGCACGGGGGACACGTGTGACGGCACGGGAGACACGTGTAGCGGCACGGGAGACACGTGTAGCGGCACGGGAGACACGTGTAGCGGCAAGGGAGACACGCGTGGCGGCACGGGAGACACGTGTGGCGGCACAGGGGACACGTGTAGCGGCACGGGAGACACGTGTGGGGGTACGGGAGACACGTGTGGGGGTACAGGAGACACGTGTGGTGGCACGGGAGACACGTGTGGCGGCACGGGAGACACGCGTGGTGGCACGGGAGATGCGTGTGGCGGCACGGGAGACACGTGTGGCGGCACGGGAGACACGTGTAGCGGCACGGGAGATACGTGTGGGGGTACGGAAGACACGTGTGGTGGTACGGGAGACAGGTGTGGCGGCACGGGAGACACGCGTGGTGGCACGGGAGACACGTGTGGCGGCACGGGAGACACGCGTGATGGCACGGAAGACAGGTGTGGCGGCACGGGAGACACGGACACGTGTAGCGGCACGGGAAACACGTGTGGGGGTACGGGAGACACGTGTGGGGGTACAGGAGACACGTGTGGTGGCACGGGAGACACGTGTGGCGGCACGGGAGACACGTGTAGCGGCATGGGAGATACGTGTTGGGGTACGGGAGACACGTGTGGTGGTACGGGAGACAGGTGTGGCGGCACGGGAGACACGCGTGATGGCACGGGAGATCAGGGGCGGTCCGCCCACTAAGGAACTTAAGGCAGTGTCTCACCTCAGTAGAGCTGAAAGATATTTCTGGTGTTGTTTTCGTGCATCGCGTTGCTCTTATCCATTGGAAAATCACAAAAATAAAATGTTGAGATGAAACGTTCATTGGTGATTCGAAATTATCGTATAAACTTGAGTTAAGATTTACATATTCAATTTGGAACAGCTCTATAATTAATATGAAATACGTATGATTGAGACAGGCCTTAATCCAAATGTCGCCATATTATGCGCTTTCGTTTCATACGAAGCATAGGGTATAAAAAGATAAAAGATAAAAGTACCCTTCGCAAGATGAACTAAAACGTTTCTGCGGAGTGCATTGCACCGTCAGAGGAAATTGTGTGCAAGTTGACTTTCGGGCTACATCGGAACATGCTTCACACAAAAAGTTTCCAATGATTCATGAAATTAAGGAATTGTGCGAGTCTGTAGGATTGGTACAAGTTTCCTACGTGCATAGATGGGTAGGGGAGGTGATAAATTCTGCTCAACTAAAAGCGTTCAGGAACGGTGGGCTAAGACTGGGCTTTGATGTGGTCCTTCTTAACTATTCCCCCTAACAGCCTCCTATGCAGCAGAATTGGTCTATGGTACACAATGTATGCAAACCTAGAAACATTTGATGCCAAATTCAAGGGGTTAGAAACTTGTGCAAAATATTAGAACAAATCTGAGAATTAGCTTTGCTTGGCACCGCTAAGCAACTCAAAACCACCTCTGAATCTTGTAATGCATCCAATTTGTACAGGTATGTTGAACTGCTCCCAATTGAAAACCAGGCTTAGTCTGACCAAATGTTTGGTCTGATCTTTTGGCTTATAATATTATGCATGTTCCTCATAGTTGGTAACCAAGTGCGCATACCTTGAGTTTGGTATGTGATCTGGACTCCCTGGTTTGGTACCCTGCTAACCTTAGTTTGTCATTTTCCATATGCACTGAAAATGTTCCTTGAAAATATGAACATGGATCCCCTGACTTTGTGAGATATCTCCAGCCCTGCAAGTGCAAAGGAAGTTTAGAAGGGAGAGTGGAAAGAGATGTTGGCAATCTCTAAATGTGACCAGCTATGACTACATTGAATAATTGGTTGACACATGTGGAAATTTTGTTGGTCTTTTTTCCAATTGCAATGCTCCATGCCATTTTTTAGGACTCTGAAACCCTGAACAAACTTAAATTTGTATATTATTATAAACTTGGATCGTTAGTGTATGAACCAATGCATTTCCAGGTCTAGTAAATGTATAGTTTTTGTCTGGCCACAAAATGTATTTGGTTATTCTTAAGTTCAACTCTCCGATGTGCTGTACTCCTGTGGAATAGGGCAAATGTAGCCATATCCATTTTAGTAAACGTTGATGATAGTTAATGCACGACATCTTATTATTGTGCTTAAAGGTATTCACAAGACATGTTTTACTCATGTCCCGTTACCTCCAGAAAGCAAACAAATGGGTTAGGCTTAGCTATGTCAGTTTGTGTGTGGGAAATTGTTTTTTTCATTAATGCTGGGCTACACTAGGAAATGGGCATATTACATTTTATTTTACACCATATTTTTACGCCATGTTACCTAACTCAAAGCCACTTTCTTTGTATTATTTTGCTTGCCAACTGAAAAGTAAGCATTTGGAGAGGAAATTAGTGGTTACACTAGCTTCATCACTTTTATAAAGAGTATATTGGGAAAAATTTAAGTCCAAAAATACATTAAGGCACAATTGCATGAATATTTGTGTGTGAAAAGTATAGGTACCGAACAAGTTCCTAATTTTGGGAACCGAAAAACAGAGTGGTCGGAATCCGACAATTTTCTTCGGGGGGGGGGGGGTGCAGTGGTGACTACCTCACCCGATTTCGATGCCTCGGACCGACCATACGGAAGTTTCGTGTGGCTGCACAAGATACATGTGTGGCGGTACAGGAGGCATGTGTGGCGGTACAGGAGGCATGTGTGGCGGCACGGGAGACACGTGTGGCGGCATGGGGGACACGTGTGGGGGCACGGGAGACACGTGTGGCGACATGGGAGACACGTGTGGCGGCACAGGAGACACGTGTGGCGGCACGGGAGACACGTGTGGCGGCACAGGAGACACGTGTGGTGGCACGGGAGACACGTGTGGCGGCACAGGAGACACGTGTGGCGGCACGGGAGACACGTGTGGCGGCACAGGAGACACGTGTGGCGGCACGGGAGACACGTGTGGCGGCACGGGAGACACGTGTGGCGGCACAGGAGACACGTGTGGTGGCACGGGAAACACATGTGGCGGCACAGGAGACACGCGTGTCGGTTGTTGGAACACAATCATTTCTCTGAAACCAGGGTCGTGCGGACATAGTCGCACTACTGATAGCATTAGTCATTCATTAAAAGTTAATGGAAAATATTATCGTTATCGCTATCACTATCGTCGTGGTCAACATTTCCAATTACTGCTGCGTTTTCCCTCATGACTATCAGATGTGTCGCTAGCAGCATTGTTAACAACGCGGTGACGGTATATCGGTAACATCGGTAACGGTAACAACAGCGTTGGCAACACACACAAAGCAATTTGTGCGCCCGAATAACCGCTGCACATTCTTCAACTACGGGACAATGGCACTGATCTAGTAACTTTCCATAACTTGCACAATGCTGAATGACTTGTCCATGAATGAATCATGATGTCCGTTACCTGTGTATTTTCAAACTGACTGAACGTGGGGGAATTCCACAATGAGTTCCAAACCGGCCCTCGCAATGCAATCACTGGAGCCGATCTCGGAGTGCCCGCTACGGTGAAGTTTGATCATCACCACTTTATACTTGTATAAAGTGATGAGCATCAACACTTTATACAAGTATAAAGTGATGATGCTCAAACTTCACTATAAGGCATATGGTGATAAGTGTATCACCATATGCCTTATAATGAAGCAGATTACTAGAGTTTAGCCTAGAATCACCCTTGGGAGACAGCGCAACAACTGCAATGATGCTACCACCACCGGCAGCAAAAACAACTGCAAGTTCAACAGCTGCAATACCAGCAATGCAGCCAGCACCATCGGCGTCGCTACACCGGACACAACAGCACTGAGCCCAGGACGTTACCGGCAGTGGAGGAGTAGCACACGCTGGGGTCGCGGGAGTCCGGAAACCGTCGACAGTCGAATATCCGGCTGTGTGGCAGGCCGTGGATAATCGCCGCACCGCAGCCGTCCACCACATCTGGCAATCAGGCACGCCATCGAGTGGTAACCATAGATGCGTCTATAGCCGCACCGCATCCGCCCACCACACCTGGCAATCAGGCACGCCATCGAGTGGTAACCATAGATGCGTCTATAGCCGCACCGCAGCCCACATCTGGCAATCAGGCACGCCATCGAGTGGTAACCATAGATGCGTCTATAGCCGCGCCGCATCCGCCCACCACACCTGGCAATCAGGCACGCCATCAGTGGTAACCATAGATGCGTCTATAGCCGCACCGCAGCCGTCCACCACATCTGGCAATCAGGCACGCCATCGAGTGGTAACCATAGCTGCGTCTATAGCCGCGCCGCATCCGTCCACCACATCTGGCAATCAGGCACGCCATCGAGTGGTAACCATAGATGCGTCTATAGCCGCACCGCAGCCGCCCACCACATCTGGCAATCAGGCACGCCATCGAGTGGTAACCATAGCTGCGTCTATAGCCGCACCGCAGCCGCCCACCACATCTGGCAATCAGGCACGCCATGGAGTGGTAACCATAGCTGCGTCTATAGCCGCACCGCAGCCGTCCACCACATCTGGCAGTCAGGCACGCCATCGAGTGGTAACCATAGATGCGTCTATAGCCGCACCGCAGCCGCCCACCACATCTGGCAATCAGGCACGCCATCGAGTGGTAACCATAGCTGCGTCTATAGCCGCGCCGCAGCCGTCCACCACATCTGGCAATCAGGCACGCCATCGAGTGGTAACCATAGATGCGTCTATAGCCGCACCGCAGCCGCCCACCACATCTGGCAATCAGGCACACCATCGAGTGGTAACCATAGATGCGTCTGTCGCAGGACGTCTTCGTTTTGCAATACCCGGTCCATTATACTGGCTACTTTTTGTTTGAGAACTGTTCCATCAATGCGGAACAATAATGTGCCACGGTGTAAGTAAGTAGGAAGCCGAGACATGAAGTTAGATTTCGAACGATGACGGTTGCGAATAACGACATCCCCACTTCATTATATTCAAAGTATCAGTGAATCACACCTCGAGGTGTGCAGCGTGTCATTCTTGGAATAAATATTAATCGGAATGTTGTCACCACCAAACATGCTTCGTGAAATCACATCATTTTAGGACGTTCATCTCTCCGCTTAACCTTAGAGGAGACGATTGGTCAAGCTGCCTCATGCATCACATACCTCGCAAGGGAAACTTATTGTATGTAGTATGTATGGCGTATGTATAGTATGTATAGTATGCATAGAGTCATATATCTCTATGGAGCTACGACAACGAGGCTAAGCACCCCAAATTTGCAACTTCTCGGTGTGGCTTGCTTATTCCTTGTTTTGTACGCGAAACCTATTTGAGGCAGCGCTAGGTTGTAGGTGAGCGCTTGAAAATGATGAACTTTTGCGCATTTAACATATTTATTTTGATAATTGAAAAATGTCTTATGCTTGTGTGGCCTTCAAGTTCAAAAGTTCAACTTCAACTGTGATATCACTTGCTTTATGGGCTCCAAGTTATATATTGGGCATGAACCAATGGACTCGGCGCCCCAGTCAAAATCCCTCTGTACGAGTATCTGGCATGAGCGACAGCACCAGCCCCCGCACTAGCATGGCGACGACTGGTGTGGGAGCGTGAGCACGGCCTGATATATAAATCAACACACACATACACACACATACGCACACAGATATATATATATATATATATATATATATATATATATATATATATATATATATATATACGCAGTGACGAGCCCGAGGTAACAGCGTGCTCACCTTGGCAGAAGGCCCGGCAGGGTGGGAGCGTGCTTACCTTGGCAGAAGGCTCGACAGGGCGGCAGTGCACGTGGCAGAGGGTCGGCTACACATGGAGGTTCGATGGCGGCACACAGGTACTCAGTTACCAGAGGACTGCACTCGCTCTCGGCTATCGCCTGCCACAGGCAGAGTGGGGACCGTCACATTAGTTACCGCCACACTGGCAACTGTCACATTAGTGACCGTCACAGTGTCTACCGTCACATTACTGACCGTCACAGGGACGACAGTCACACTGGCGACCGTCATACTGGCGACTGTCACACTGGCGACCGTCACACTGACGACCGTCACACTGGCGACCGTCACAGTGGCGACCGTCACACTAATGATCATCACGCTGGCGACCGTCATACTGGCGACCGTCACACTGGCGACCGTCACACTGGCGACCGTCACACTGGCGACCGTCACACTGGCGACCGTCACACTGGCGACCGTCACACTGGCGACCGTCACACTGGCAACTGTCACATTAGTGACGGTCACAGGGTCTACCGTCACATTACTGACCGTCACAGGGACGACCGTCACACTGGCGACCGTCACACTGGCGACCGTCACACTGGCGACCGTCACACTGGCGACCGTCACACTGGCGACCGTCACACTGGCGACCGTCACACTGGCGACCGTCACAGTGGCGACCGTCACACTAATGATCATCACGCTGGCGACCGTGACACTGGCGACCGTCACACTGGCGACCGTCACACTGGCGACCGTCACACTGGCGACCGTCACACTGGCGACCGTCACACTGGCGACCGTCACACTGGCGACCGTCACACTGGCGACCGTCACACTGGCGACCGTCACAGTGGCGACCGTCACACTAATGATCATCACGCTGGCGACCATCACAGTGGCGACCGTCACACTAATGATCATCACGCTGGCGACCGTGACACTGGCGACCGTCACAGTGGCGACCGTCACACTAATGATCATCACGCTGGCGACCGTGACACTGGCGACCGTCACACTGGCGACCGTCACACTAACAACCGTCATACTGGCGATCGTCACAGTGGAAGCTGTCATACCAATGACCATCATAGTGGTATACGTCTCAGGAACTATCGTCACACTGGAGACAGTCACAATGGAGCTACAACCGGCGCCCATCACAGTGGCGACCGTTACAGTGGTGGTTGTCACAGTGGAATATGTCACAACGGTGACCGTCATGCTGGCGGCCGTGCGTGGACGGCCGTCGCAGTGACGACCGTCACAGCACATGAGCAGCTCAGGTGTGCAGCGACCTACCCTGCTGAGCGTTGCTTGGCATGACCGCTGCTAAAGACGACGTTGCCGGGTAGCGTAGTCGCAGTTAGCGTGCAAGTGTTCGCCGATATGCACAGCTCTTGACAAAACGTCTCAGCCCATGGTAGGAATAATTATTTAGGCCATGTGATGTCATGCATGCCTTCATGTGCCCTCCTGACCCATCCCTCGGGGTCACAAGTTCAGGGTTAGTTACGCCACCCATGGAGCCGCGTCCAGTTTCCAGCTGGATTTTGACTGACGTAATAATTATCATAATTGACTTGCTAAGCCTCAACTAGGATGAAATTAAATGGAGCTCAGCAGTTGTATTGGAGTGCTTGGCCTGTGCCAATGATGACTTGTTATGCTGAGTAGTGCAAAAGACCGCGTTGCTCAAATCAGCGGCAGTTCAAGGCAGTGATTCGACGCAGCACCAGTGTTCCTGTTCGATGTACGCAGGATCATGCGACTGACCTCGTAATAAGGAAGACCGTCGATCACTTGTTCGGCAGAGGCAGCGCCGGCGTAGTTCGGGAGAGTGGTGCTTCCGTAGGGCATGTGGCCGTCACAGAGCAGCAGTCTGCTCTCCAGACAATCATCTGTGGAATACACCAATCGGAACACTACTCTCCATACAATCATCTGTGGAATGCACCAATCGGAACACTACTCTCCACACAATTATCTGTGGAATACACTAACCGAGGGGGATACTCTCCACACACTCATCTGTGGAATACACCAATCGGAGAACTACTCTCCACAAAATCATCTGTGGAATACACCAATCGGAACACTACTCTCCATACAATCATCTGTGGAATACAGCAATCGAGGGGGGCTACTCTCCAGACACTCGGCTGTGGAATAACACTAATGGGCAGGCTACTCTCCAGACACACATCTGTGAAATACACCGATCGGAAGACTACTCTCCGGACACTCATCTGTGGAATACACCAATCTACTCTCCAGACACTCATCAGTGGGACATAGTGACCAGAAGACTACTTTCTAGACACTCATCTGTGGAATATCGTGGCAGTAAGAGTGAGGTCCAAGCACTCATCTGTGAACCATGGTAGCAATACGATTGCTCCTCATATAATTATCC
Source organism: Imbricaverruca yamaguchii (assembly GCA_034440575.1). NCBI lineage: Eukaryota > Metazoa > Arthropoda > Thecostraca > Neoverrucidae > Imbricaverruca > Imbricaverruca yamaguchii. The sequence continues at coordinate 303,465 of JAOTOL010001311.1, forward strand.
GTGGTCAGTGATCAGTGATCCTTCACTGATCCCTGACCAGTGATCAGGAGTGCCGTCCAGGGACCATCAGGAGTCAGGGTCGCCAGGGTAGGCATCCTCTACCCATGCATGGAGGCAGTGTGATGTATAACAGACATTTTTGCAGTGAAAATTAGTTATTATAACTAATTGTATAATATACACTGCCCATAAATGTATAAAAACATAAACAAATGTTCTTCTCCTGTAGCCTGACACATTGTTTATTAATTAAAGTAATCAAAACAGAAGACAAACCTTGTTTCATCTTGTTCACCTCGTTGACTAGAAAAGCACTGGGTTGCCAGTTTTCTTCCAGATTTAATGGACGGAACCAAAGAAGATCTCATGTTTGGAATGCAACTTGTTGTATGCTAGACATGAAAATGAAAATGATTAATGCAATGGCAAGAGTATGCAGGGACATTGACTTCTCATTCTTTTCAGACATGTGTAGATGAAATGTCCACCAATAAATATATGTACTGTATATTGTACCACTGTAGTTTTCAAACCAGAACATAGATTAATGACCAAGCATATGAATACCAAGAGCCAACTCAATCATGCTCGATTTGATGGCAAGCCAATCAAAATATGTAGGTACCTGATATAATGTCCTGCGTACATCGAAGTTTTTTTTTATAAACGACCACGGTTGCGTTTGGACAATATAAGCTTTCTGGACTGCGCGGGTGGAGCACGAGGCCTCCGACACAGGGGTGTAGCTTTGCATGCTTTTGGGAGGGCACTTCCCTCCCCTCGAATGATTGATCTGACCCCCCACCCCCACCCGCACCCCCACCACCATCACCAATATTTTCAACTTTGAACATGGAACCTTGCGTGATATGCCCTCAAATTAATTCCCCCCCCCCCCATTACCTTCACACATTATGCAATCGCAATAATTTCCGGAAACCTACACCTATATAGACCGGAAGACTGTACATCTAACATGCATAGGTATTATAGGTACACTGTTGAGGCGGTCTCATAGAAGACTATACCTGTCTTAACAGGTACGGCGGTCTTTTAGAACGATTGTGGTTGTGTGTGTATGTATGGGAGAGAGGATGTCGAGTTCACTTTTGAACAAATGAGGCTATCAGGCTACTAGTAGCTCTCGCTGTGTTGATCGAGGAAATGTCTATTCCGTGAGTATGGAAGCCGGAGGATTTCATCAAGCAAACGGCGTTAGCGATGTAGCCAGCTGACGGACTAGCGCCAGCCGTGTTCATCGCAGCAAAGAGTGGAGATGACGGTTCAGTGATGGCGTTGGACATTTATCGGGGGTGGAGGCTGATGGAGATGCAAATTAGGGACCAATTCCTTGGCTTTGTCAGGTATCTGTCTCGACAGTCCAATTGAAGTTTCGATTCAAGGCCGCTTCCTTGAATGCGCATGCACATGTGTCTGGAAGGATACGGTGCTGATTCATAGGTGTTCATCAGGGAGTGTTTATGGGTGGTGAAGGAGTTGATTCAGGAGTGTCACCAGTAAATCGTGCTAAAGAAGAGGGTGACGTGTGGAAGTGGTCGGTCCAGGAAAACTACCGATGGTTCAGGGGCATTTCGACGGCTATATTTGACGGATATGAGGGACCAATAGAAAGGGCGCCACTTGTTGGTTGGTTATTGGAGTTTAGGGGCGCATCGACTATATCGATCATGCAGCGTCCAAGGGCGTCACTGGCAATTTGTCTGGCGGTAGTGGTGACGGTGCCGATTCAGGACCGTTTCAAATATTCAAATATTTTGTGGCACGAATGATAAAATGTCGGTGTACGGGCTTTACCAGGTTTCCCTAGGGAGGAGGGTTAATAAAGGTAATTTCATGCATCATGTTAAATTAATGTCCAGGTGGCAACTTGAATTATCTACATAAGCTAGCTTACACTCATTGGTAATACAAAAACGTGGGTTGGCAGGTAAAACGTATTGGAGCCTATGTATTATTCAAGCGAATCTATTTGTCCTATATGTTGTCCGCATATTTGTACTGCATGCCCGGCCCCTAGTACAGATGTCGAAAATTGGATATCTGCAGTGCACAATATGGATGTCATACACTCCTAGTTTTCTACGCACTATAGTGGCTCGCGATATGTACATGCCCACACGTATGTACATAGTTAAGCAACATAATCGGCTTATTATATACACCGAAACACTCATGCGAAACACTCAATAGAAATGAATGCTTATGGAGTAGATGCACGGTCTGTCCGGTGGGCACGGTGCGCTCACTTGACTCGAAGTCATCGGCTAGTGACGCGTCCGCCTCCAGCTGGTTCGGCGGATGATCCAACTCCGACCTGAGCAGGTCAAAGTCGGAGTGTAGCAGCGGCTGACCCGACAGCGCCTGACTCGACAGCGCCTGACTCGACAGCGCCTGACTCGACAGCGCCTGACTCGACAGCGCCTGACTCGACAGCGCCTGACTCGACAGCGCCTGACTCGACAGCGCCTGACTCGACAGCGCCTGACTCGACCGGCGAGGAACGTCCGGATGACTTTGGCGCTGGAAATCGGTCCGACTCTGTCCTTCCGAGTCGGTCCGGCTCTGTTCTCCCGAGTCGGTCCGGCTCTGTCCTTCCGAGTCGGTCCGGCTCTGTCCTTCCGAGTCGGTCCGGCTCTGTTCTCCCGAGTCGGTCCGGCTCTGTCCTTCCGAGTCGGTCCGGCCCCGCTGCCGAGACCGTTCCGACGACGCGCGCTGTGGGCCTGTTCCCTGCCGGTTCCCCCGACGATCCGTCCCACTCCGCTGGGCGGAGCCGTGGTGGCCGCCTCGCCCGCCGGCTGGAGGAGACGGTGCGGACCGTCCGCCTGTCCCGCCGGCTGGAGGAGACAGTGCGGCACTTCCGCCTGACCCGCCGGCTGGAGGAGACGGTGCGGCCCTTCCGCCTGACCCGCCGGCTGGAGGAGACGGTGCGGCCCTTCCGCCTGCCCCGCCGGCTGGAGGAGACAGTGCGGCACTTCCGCCTGACCCGCCGGCTGGAGGAGACGGTGCGGCACTTCCGCCTGACCCGCCGGCTGGAGGAGACGGTGCGGACCGTCCGCCTGACCCGCCGGCTGGAGGAGACGGTGCGGCCCTTCCGCCTGACCCGCCGGCTGGAGGAGACGGTGCAGACCGTCCGCCTGACCCGCCGGCTGGAGGAGACGGTGCAGACCGTCCGCCTGCCCGGCCGGCTAGAGGAGACGGTGCGGCCCTTCCGCCTGACCCGCCGGCTGGAGGAGACGGTGCGGCCCTTCCGCCTGACCCGCCGGCTGGAGGAGACGGTGCGGACCGTCCGCTCGACTCGAACTCGCTCTGCTGTCCAAACTCCTGCGTATGACTGCCAGGGCTCGACACAAGGTCGAACTGGGGCGACCCGAACGTCGTGTCAGCACCCGCTGTCACCTTTTCGATGCCCTGCTTCACCAGGGTGGCCAGGGTCAGTCCATTGAACCCCTCCGGGAGGTTGCTGCGTCTTGGGCTGGGGCTGAACTGGGGCGACCCGAACGTGGTGTCGTCGCCGGCTGTCAGGCTGGCTAAGCCTTCCCTGGCCAGAGCTGCCAGGTTGCTGCCAGCCAGCAAGCCAGCTAGTAGCTGTGGGTGCGGCGCCCGTCTATGAGTATCCCGATTGGTTTGTCGGTTACATGTGCATTGTCAGTCGGTGGATATGTACTCTACTTGTACTCATGCCGTACGACATCTACTCCGTGTAGCTTGCATACCACGGGGTCAGTTACATAGTCCGTGCGCCAAATTATGAATCAGGTAAACTACTATGGTACACAATTAGCTTCCACCTCTCACAGTAGTAGCCATGGTACAGTGGTTGTCAGCTTGCATGGCATACAGCCAGCCGACATTTGTACGTTATTGTCATGCAATTATTCACTTGTCACACAATCACAGCCAACCATTAGGCGTGACAAACAACCAGCGAGTTAGCTTGTTCTCACACAATTACTCATTCCAAGCAACTAAATGTGGCTGTTAGTTACTATGTTGGTATGGTATTTCATTTTAATAGGAACTTGTCAATCAGTCAGTATCATTTTTAGTCACGTTGCTTGCTTTTCATGGCTACTAATCAGAGCGACATATTAACAATTGCAGAGCAAGGCACAATTACTCAATCAACATGAGCAACAAAGCCTCCGAATGCAATGCGATTAGCAAAACCTGGGGTAGCATTGTTAAAATAACATTGTTAAAGTAACGACAGGGTAACATTGTTATGTCAGAAACCCACTTGCAAGAGCATTACGTTCGTCGGTGTTCCTAATCACATCGAATTCAGAAGTTTTGCTGCTCAGGTTGGAGACAATGTTTGAGGGATGCGTTTGTTGTTAACGTAGTTGGGACGGTCTTCATCGTGTTAGAGGGACGGGACCGCCGTTGACGGTGTTGGGAGACGTTCACAGAGTTAGAGGGACGGGTCCGACGTTGACGGCGTTGGGAGACGTTCACAGTGTTAGAGTGACGGGACCGCCATTGACGGCGTTGGGAGACGTTCACAGTGTTAGAGTGACGGGACCGCCATTGACGGCGTTGTGAGACGTTCACAGTGTTAGAGGGACGGGGACGGCCGTTGACGGTGTTGGAGTGGTCCTCACCGTGTGGTCCACTGACTGTCCGCTGGGCGGCGCTGATGTCCTCCTGGGCACGCTGTCCCTCTGCAGTCCGTGCTGGGTGTGGATAGCTTCAGCGGCGTCGGCGACGGGCCGTCTAGGTGATCCCACTGGGCTTCGCCTGTCTGCTGGTGCCGACTGCTGGACGCCACCTGGTGGAGTGCCGGTCCGCTGGGTCTGGCTGCTGGCCTCTCTGACGGCTACCGCAGACTGGCTGCTGGCCTCTCTGACGGCTGCCGCCGACTGGCTGCTGGCCTCTCTGACGGCTGCCGCCGACTGGCTGCTGGCCTCTCTGAAGGCTGGCTCGGACTGCTGGCTGCGTGTAGGGCCTGTGTGGCTGGCGGGGCTCGTCGCCCTCTGTGAGTCAGCTGATGGCGCCGGAGGGTCTGTTTGACTGGCTGTGGCGGCCACAGCAGCATCGTCACCCGTCAGTGACGGTGGTGTCCACTCATCACCGCTGACCTCCGCTCCGGCCGCCGGCGACTCCGCACCTGGTCCAGCGGGTACGGTCCCCGGCCAGTCGGACGCGGCCGTCACCGGCTGGGAGACAGACCCCGACCGGGCCACAAAACTTGTCATCTCCTCCCCCTCAGAGGAGCTGGCGCCGTGTGCCCGTGCGCTCGGTGTGAGGCCGCGCGTGGCCGGTGGCGACACAGGTGCGGCCGAGTCCGCCCCCTGACCACGAGACACCACAGGGCCTTCGTCTCTGGACGGAGACGCGATGTCCTCACCGAACAATGATGCCTGGTCTGCCGACTGCGAGGCTTCGGTCCCGGATGGGGCTGAGGGCTGCTCTCCCGAAGGCGCTGCGGGATCTGCTGCGAATGACGACGCAGCCGTGCTGGGGTGTTCAGAATCAGTTGCAGACCAGGAAGGTGTCGCCGCGGTGGACGAGGCTTCTGGACGGGGCCGCACATCGCCAAATGAAACCGAGCTAAGCGGAGCCGATCCTCCACCCTCCCCCGGCTGGTCTGGCGAGGAAACTTGCTCATCCCGAAATGGTTCGTCGAACGGCGACTCGATGCTACCGGTGCTCAGTGTGTCCGGCCCGCCTTCGCTAGCCGATGCGGTCTGCAAAGGTTGCTCATATCCTGGTGATGCTGTGGGCATCACAGTTTGAGTTGATTCTCCGTCGCTGGATGAATACGACGATGTTGAGAGTGGTGACGCAGAAGTGGAAGCTTTTCCTCCGGGAGCAGTGCTGCTGAGTAACGAGTCTAATTCGTTTTGACTGAATGCTGCACCCAACGGCGGCCTACCCATCCCCGTTGTAGCTATTTCTTCCACGGCACCTGCGCTTTCACTGTCGTGCTCTGAACCAGGTGAAGACGTACCGAGTCCTGGAGTATCTGCTGTCAATGAATCCGAGATATCCTCAGCTGATGAGGACTTGCGTGGGAAGGACTCCCCATCTGGGACGTCCATGTCATCAAACTGACCTCCTGGTCCTGTACTGCCGACGTCTGGTCCCAACGGAGACATCCCCATCCCCGTTAACCCCGTGGCTGCCGTCGTTTCTTCTCCATCTTCGTCGACCGCCAACGATGCCGGGAACTGCGCCCCGGTCACGACCTCAGATGGGCCGGTCGGATCATGGGTGATTGGTGTCGACAGCGGTGAATCGGCAGCTTCCTCATCACCCCACGACGTCGTCGAGGGTACCGCATCTGGAGCCGGCATCCCACCTGTCGGGCCACCCGGATCTGCAGCAGACGTCAGTGGCGGCTCGATCCCAGGCGGCGGCGACACCTGACTGACACCTTCCTCCTCACTCCATGAAGCTGCCGGAGGCGACTGACCACCAGCCGCAGACGCTGCCGGTCCCGGTGATCCACTCAGAACTCCATCTGGTGCGAGCGTCAGTGGGTCAAAGGGCAGCTCAGCGGCCGTTTCACCAATCATCGGAGAAAGTCCGGCGCCTAGTACGCCGGATGAGACCGAGGGGTACTCGATCTCCTCATCGATCTCGCCAGAGGACGCGCTGGCCACTGTGTCCTCGGAAGGAAGAGGTGGTGGCGCAGCAGCACTCGTATCAGGTGGCTCCGAGTCATTCGGCTTCTTAGGTTTCTGGAAGCTGGGTGAGATCTCGATATCTGTGCCAATCTCCGAACTTGAACCAGAGGCGGAGGACGACGGTAACGACGAGTCAGAATCGGTGCTCGTCTCTGGCTCTGCCGCATTTTCAGGGACGGGTTCCTCCGGCTCTGGACTCATGGTTCCTGCATGAGCAGATGTACATAGAAGTTAAAATAAGTTGTTGAAGCAGAATCGCATATTTGAATCACATTTGCATCTGCCATAAGGACTTGTAGATACCAATGAGCGACGACCTCGCGCATTGAGGCCTAAAGTTGTGAAGATCCAAACGTTGGGACTCTAAGCATCGCTATAAGTATCACTGAAATAGGGACAAAGCTAAACGGTAATCTAAAGCGGCAAAAATCGCCCTATGCTTGATGTTTATGCTGGTTACCACGAATTCCCAGTAAACTTGTAGTAATCGATGTCGGTCTGGAACAAAAAATGCGTTTTGAAGTGAGCTTAATTACCGGAGTTACGAATTGCCTTTGTATGAAGGCTTGTACGGATGCCAAAACGTTTTCTCTCCATTGTCCAAACGCTCCTTCGTTTAGGATTAAACACGCATCCTAAGGCGTTCGAGACGATTGCCCGCTATCACTTCTCTACCTGGCTTTGCAAGTATCAGCTAACCCTCAGAGCACGGGGTAAAATATGCCTGCGTGTGTCTCGGCTTGAAGCCGTCTGACTAAGACTTTGCCAAAGCCAGCGCTCATATCAACCGACAACTCTGATACCCAATGCAGCAGAATGCATATATATAGGAAGCACATGCAGGCAGTTTTTGATGAGTTGATCATACCTGTTCTCGTTGTATGGTTCCACTCTACTTCAGGTATTCCACTACCACCGCCAGGGTGTTGAAGACTTTCGTTGATTCGGTGGCTTCCTATAGCTCCGTGAAATATGTGAAACGTTTATCAGTGGAACATCTAGTTACATTGTGCCCATCTACACCAATAGTGTTGAATTGTTGTTAAACGTTACAGGCTGCAAGGTGAAGGTGCATCAGCTGGGAAGAACGCAAATAATTACAATGGTGAGAAATACTGTAAAATACGTCTTTCTCACGTTCTCACGTTTGTCTGTATAACGCTAGAGATAAAAATAAATTATTAGCTCCAATAGCGCTATAAATGTCAAAATATGAAGCAACAAAAGCACCTGTATATTGCCAATGTATTTTGAGTCGGTAAAAATGACCAAAAGTATTCGACCTGCGAAAGACTTTACAATTACGAGCGCTTTCAGTAAAATAACATGACAATCAGCACTGAAAGCTATGACGAAGTGTTTTGTGACTTACAAAAATATATTTACGTATACGTTAGCGTAGCAAAACACTTACCATCTTTATTCTCAGATGTGAGAGTTGATTCACCAAATCCCACTGCTTGGTGTTCATGTATGTCGTCACTCAGGTCTGAGAAGAAAGCAGTGAGTGATTAATTTCGCATGATATACACCAGTGAAGCGTGATTTACTGAGCCAAAATTTAAAAAATAGCACATGCCTTTGAACCTGTAAACTGAGTAGAAATCAAGGCAGAATTTTTTTTACATAATCCTTATGCGATTACGTATCTTTGAACTTGAAAATTCATGATGCTGGTTATCATAAAGCTAGCCTATGCATGCAATAGCACAGCCAAGAGAAAGGCCACTGCCCCGCAGGTCAGGCCGTCTTGAGAAAAGCACACATTCGTGCGATTTTCCGGTGGAACATCTGACCACCAATTTCTTAATCATATTTGGATAAACCCCACCCGAAGAAAATGTCCTGGCTGGGCACCGGTGTTCATGAATGCATAACTACGAAAAGGTGCATGATTGTACCAGTGCGTCGAACGTTACGATATGAAATCTGACTAGGAGCGGAGATGGAAAACACTGATTTGTAATTAAACCGTCAATACTCTGCTCTCCCAGTGCTGTACGTTTCTTGTTACAATAGCTGTAAAACGACTTAGTTGCCATATTGCACGACCTATGTGAGCGAAACTGCACGGACTCGTTCAGCACCAAGTTGAAGATGAAAGCTGCAGCCAATTTACCTTGAATCACGACGAACACCAGTGTGAACATGGACGCCATAACGATAGCGACAACTAGTAGCACCAGGAAGCCGAGGCCACAGTTTCGCAGCACGTGAGCGGGCCGCCTCGAGCGACTCGACGTCCCCACCTCTGGTCCGTTCAGGCCCGCCAGTGATCCGGCCTGCGACACACATACATTAGGCCCGCCAGTGATCCGGCCTGCGACACACATACATTAGGCCCGCCAGTGATCCGGCCTGCGACACACATACATACAGGCCCGCCAGTGATCCGGCCTGCGACACACATACACAGGCCCGTAGGTGACCTGGCCCGCGACACACATACATACAGGCCCGCCAGTGATCCGGCCTGCGACACACATACGCACAGGCCCGCCATTGATCCGGTCTGCGGCAGATACACACAGGCCAGCCGGTGAACTAGACTGCGACACACACACACACACACACACACACACACACACACACACATATATATATATATATATATATATATATATATATATATATATATATATATATATATAGACCCGACATTGATCCGGCTTGCGATACACATAGGTTCGCCGGTGACCTGGCCTGCGATACACACACACACACACACACACACACACACACACACACACACACACACACCATATATATATATATATATATATATATATATATATATATATATATATATATATATATATATATATATATATATATACAGACACGACATTGATCCGGCCTGCGATATGCATAGGTTCGCCGGTGACCTGGCCTGCGACACACACACGCACACACACACATATGTCTGTCAGCAGTGGCGGATCAAGCAATTTTCAGGGGAGGGTAGGTTCGGGTGCACTCAAGCATCTCATAGTGGAGCATTTCCATCTGAAGGGATGCCTTCTCCTCTCAGAGGGGCAACTTGGGGTACAGAATCCGTTCAGTGGGAGTGAGAGTGTATTCGAGCTTTGCCGGAGGGGCGTCTTTTTCCGATCGGAGGGGCACCACCTTCCCATGTATGGTACATGCCCCTGTGCCTCCTCTCTATATCCGTTTCCATGGATCTGACCCGCGACGCACGCACATTAGGCCGTCAATGATCTGGCCTGCAACATAAAGATATAAGGATAGCGTGAGCGGGCGTGTCTGGATTGCCATATCCTGCGGACTGCCGACATTCACCAAAATATCGATGCTGTTGCAGGCGTGTACCCAGAGTATTATCAATGTATACGACGTGAGAGATGGGATAATACATACAAGATAAGAAGAGGTAAAGATGAAATGTGTGATCAATATCTGAGATGCATCAAACCATACATGATTCAAGATGGATTTAAATTATGCTGTGTGAGGATATATCTAGGCAGGGATGGACAGTCATCTGGCTCTAAGCTCGTCCATCATCTACAGGAGTGGTGTGAGCTGTAATTGTGGTTGGATTAAATGCCATTGCCGTGTTGTTACATAGATGGTATTCTACACTGGCCGTGTCAGTCAGGGAAAAACTGCAATCAACGGAAAATAGTTGTGGCGGAGATATGATGAACGGATATAGCATCCCACGCCTCCCCCACACGCACGTACGCCATCGAATGTATGGCGCAAATGCGATCCGAATCTCACTAGCATCAACGCATTGTAATCATATTTGATTGTTTTCCTTAGTACAATAGTGCTTTCCTCGCCGAAAAGATGATGCGATAGCCCTGCGAAAAGCAGGCCCCTCCCGTTGACCCAAGGGTCCTTTCTGACGGCTCGAGGCCCTCTGCGGCAAGTACGGCTCCCCGTCCTCTCAGAGGCCCTCTTGGACGATCCAGAGCCTTCTCCGTTAAGCCGGCGACCCCTTTTCACATGTTTGGGCCCTGCCCATCAGATCCGGGGCCCCATATTCGGTTTGGACCCAGCCGTTAACTCAGGGGCCTTCACATTAGCTCGGGGCCCTTTCCGTCAGCCCATGGACGCTTCCGACGATCCGGACCCCTTCGTCGATCTATAAGCCCTCCATGATACCCTAGCTAAGGGCCCTCAACACATTTCCGAGGGAATTCTCCGTTGATTCTGGGCCCTCTTCATCGGCCGGGAACCATTTCCAGCAGCGCGGGGTCCTTTCATTGGACCTAGGGCCTTCCACGTCGGCCGAGCGGGTCCTTATGCTCCCCTTGTACTAACGTTTCAAGAGGACCTTGCGGACCCCTCAAGGCGGTCTCGTCTGGAGGGCCCCCTGACCCTCCAGAGGAGCGGCTGTCCCTTTCGCACCGCGTCCCTGCTACACTTGGCTGCACCATTGTTTTCCGGACGCTACGCACACGCCACGCCATACACGGTAAATAACGAACATAAAATGAGCGTTTTTTCGCCTGACCAAACCATTTACCGCCGCCCCTGATTGACATTGTGGGTCTGTAGCGCAGGTGGTGAGCGTGCCGGTCTGTTGCGCCTGTTTGTTTGCGCCGAGGTGCTTTGTGATGACGATCGATATTGGCTGGTTTATGGCAACATCTGATAGTAGGCTGCTGGTGTTTGCTTTCCCGTTGCTAATTGCTGGTGCCGATTGTGTCATGCAAAGCTCGTTTGAGTGCATGGTGTGCGCATGAATTCATGACACCATATTTGTATCGATCGCGCTAGTCGCTAGCCCTATTGTAGGGCTAGCTAATAGAGTCCGCCGATTTGTGGTGCACCCTGGTTGCGAAGACGCTGCTCGTGGCGGTGATGGCTACATCAGGGAAGCTGGTGCTGTCGTTTGCGGCTTCTTCGATGCTGAGTGAACCTCCCCGTGTGTTGTCTCCGGCGTTGCTTCAGCTGGTGCTTCAGCTGGTGTAGTGTATTGGTGTTCCGGATGTCGACTAAGATGTCGACATATGTGCAGTGTGGCGAATGGTGGTGAATGGCATGGCTCGGTCATCGACCTTCACTTTCCATTAATCCCTTGAACGCACAATTGTCATACCGCCTATATGTCGCATATGGTAGTGCAGTTTGACTTGTGGAATATCAAGAGCGCCTTCGTGATGAACCATCGTAGAAGAGCGCTCATGACGCCTTTCTGGTATTTCTAGTGAAGCCAGTTATTTTTAGTGCTAAATGTCTTTATCTTTCTCTCGATGGTGATGTTATCTCGAATCGACAATCATAGTCACCATCAACGCTGAGCTCGCAGTCATTTTCAATGAAGCATGCATGCACACACACACACACACACACACACACACACACACACACACATGTATATATATATATATATATATATATATATGTATATATCATCCAAATGCATAATCATCCATGTATGAACTATACCGACGAAATCCTAGCAGGCACCCACAATACAGCAGCACTACCTACTCCACGAGTGTCGCCACAAAGCAACATACCAGGGGTAGTGTTTAAACGAAATCAGCGAGTGCTCCGAACTTTATAAGGACAACGCTATTAGGGCTTACAACCGCCGTCCTCTCAAGCATAGCTCGACATGGCCCGCTATCCATTGCGAGCTGGCCAGAATCAAACAAGTACTGATAAACAACAACTATCCCATATCTTGCATAGATAAACAAATAGCAAGGCCCTCGAAAGGCACCTGCATCCAGTCCAGCAACGCAAACCGGCTGTCAGCATCCATAACTTGTACTACAAAAGCGCCATATCACCAGGGTACACATACGACGAAAGGGTTCTCCAAAGCATAGTTCGCAGAAGTTGCAAAACCAAACAGCTGAATGGCCGCATCAAAATGAGCATTTACTATCAGAGTCCATCCATTTCATCCTGGATCGCAAAAAAAAAACACGGCATAGGACGCAGCATCACTTAAACAAACAAACATCATATATGACCACAAATGCCTATAATTGCAGAATGGTGACTACGCACTCCTACCTACCAAATAGTGTGTATATAGGCAGAACATTCTGCACGTAGCAGTCATGCCTGGGTCAGGGAATGTCGCTAAGTCTCCCGGAGTGGACATCGCTGTCCATTACACGGACAGCGATTCACCTCTGCAGGTTACATAGTTATGCGGACATCAGCGAGTGTCGCTAAGGTGCCTTACTTATTGTCAGCCTCTCGGGAAATTACCAAGCCTGTCACCAGTGCTAGTCGAGAAGTAAACAGATCATGTCGTCAGCGCGACGGGCAATAGCTAAGCCCGTCACCGTTGTCCCTGAAAATAATCAAGCTTGTCACAAGTGTTGCGGTAGATGACCAATCCCGTAACTGGGGCATCTGAACATAGCAAGCTCGTCACCCACTTCCAGGGGCGCCGGAACCAAAGGAGGAGAGGGGAGAGGGGCAAAAGAAGGCAGTGGTCTACCAACTTTGGGCGAACTTAACATTGATCCTGTTGGCGTGGCGTAGAAATGACTGTCTTCAAAATGCCCCTCCCTCTCCAAGCTCTGGGACAGTTCCAGCGGCCGCTTGCGAATCACAATCGCAATGAACTCGTACATTGCTTGCAAATTTGTGTTAAAATCCAAATTTCCCTTGCGTTTAGGGCCAGCTAATGTGTTCTGACATGTTTCGCACAGTCTTCTTGATTTCGTTAAAAAGAGGCTCCATTGAAATTCGCCAACTTTGGGGCCCACCGCTTATTTCGAGGTCTTAGAAGCCACTCACCGTATACTCATAAAAACATTGAACATCCACATCATGAACCCATGGCACCTGCCCCATCGTCTCTCCCTCTCTTTCTCTCTATCTCTTTCTCTCTCCCTCCCTCTCCCTCCCCCCCCTCTCTCTCTCTCTCTCTCTCACTCACTTTCTTTCTTTCTCTCTCTCCCTTTCTGTCAGATTCACGAGACATGCTAAGTGGCTAAGCCGATGAATTGTTGGCAGTGCTCGAGCAGCTATCGGTAGTTCACACCAGAACATTATCGACAATTCCCGAACTCTAAACATTAGGGCCATGAAGGCAAGTAACTAATATGCCTTGAATTGCGACAAAAGGCGCCGGTATATTTAGATGTTGTTATATCATTACCGAAGTAGGAATGTAATTGCTAGCTTCGATCTGTTGCTCACCGTGCGTGCACGTTTTTCAACAGCAATTTTACCGTCCAATAGAGCGCATCGTCGTCGCGCCGTGTCCGGACCCACATCAGCGAAAGTGCCAACGCAGTCAAAGTGCGAGTTCTCGTGTGAAAGTTCGCCAGAGAGCGTGCACTCGTTTGCGATGCGGCAGCAAGTTAAAACGCAGGCAGTTCATGCTCCGCCAACAACTGGCGAAAGTGCCGGCGGTCGCCGGCTGCGACGTGGCCTCTAGTCGCTGTCCAGTCGTCGTTGCCATTACGTCGGCCCAATGACAGCTGCCATAGGTCACCGTTGACCAGCAGCCGGTCGGCTCAGCTCCGCCGGGCCCACATCCGTGACTGGTCAGCCCGCTCTAGCGGCCAGGGCCGGCGCCGACCTACACACGAGACAACGCGTCTGTACCTGCCATCCTACCCTGGCGGCCAGGGCCGGCGGCAGCCTACACACGAGACAACGCGTCTGTACCCGCCATCCTACCCTGGCGGCCAGGGCCGGTGCCGACCTACACACGAGACAACGCGTCTGTACCCGCCATCCTACCCTGGCGGCCAGGGGCGGCGCCTACCTACACACGAGACAACGCGTCTGTACCCGCCATCCTACCCTGGCGGTCAGGGTCGGCGGCAGCCTACACACGAGACAACGCGTCTGTACCCGCCATCCTACCCTGGTAGTCAGGGTCGGCGGCAGCCTACACACGAGACAACGCGTCTGTACCCGCCATCCTACCCTGGCGGTCAGGGTCGGCGGCAGACTGCACACGAGACAACGCGTCTGTACCCGCCATCCCACCCTGGCGGTCAGGGTCGGCGGCAGCCTACACACGAGATAACGCGTCTGTACCCGCCATCCTACCCTGGCGGTCAGGGTCGGCGGCAGCCTACACACGAGATAACGCGTCTGTACCCGCCATCCCACCCTGGCGGCCAGGGCCGGCGCCGACCTACACACGAGACAACGCGTCTGTACCCGCCATCCCACCCTGGCGGCCAGGGCCGGCGGCAGCCTACACACGAGACAACGCGTCTGTACCCGCCATCCCACCCTGGTAGTCAGGGTCGGCGGCAGCCTACACACGAGACAACGCGTCTGTACCCGCCATCCTACCCTGGTGGTCAGGGCCGGCGCCGACCTACACACGAGACAACGCGTCTGTACCCGCCATCCCACCCTGGTAGTCAGGGTCGGCGGCAGCCTACACACGAGACAACGCGTCTGTACCCGCCATTCTACCCTGGTAGTCAGGGTCGGCGGCAGACTACACACGAGACAACGCGTCTGTACCCGCCATCCCACCCTGGCGGCCAGGGCCGGCGCCGACCTACACACGAGACAACGCGTCTGTACCCGCCATCCCACCCTGGCGGTCAGGGTCGGCGGCAGCCTACACACGAGACAACGCGTCTGTACCCGCCATCCTACCCTGGCGGTCAGGGTCGGCGGCAGCCTACACACGAGACAACGCGTCTGTACCCGCCATCCCACCCTGGTGGTCAGGGCCGGCGCCGACCTACACACGAGACAACGCGTCTGTACCCGCCATCCTATCCTGGCGGTCAGGGCCGGCGGCAGCCTACACACGAGACAACGCGTCTGTACCCGCCATCCTACCCTGGTGGTCAGGGCCGGCGCCGACCTACACACGAGACAACGCGTCTGTACCCGCCATCCTACCCTGGCGGCCAGGGTCGGCGGCAGACTACACACGAGACAACGCGTCTGTACCCGCCATCCCACCCTGGTGGTCAGGGCCGGCGGCAGCCTACACACGAGACAACGCGTCTGTACCCGCCATCCCACCCTGGCGGTCAGGGCCGGCGCCGACCTACGCTCGAGACAACGCGTCTGTACCCGCCATCCTACCCTGGCGGTCAGGGTCGGCGGCAGCCTACACACGAGATAACGCGTCTGTACCCGCCATCCTACCCTGGTGGTCAGGGCCGGCGCCGACCTACACACGAGACAACGCGTCTGTACCCGCCATCCTACCCTGGCGGCCAGGGTCGGCGGCAGACTACACACGAGACAACGCGTCTGTACCCGCCATCCTACCCTGGTGGTCAGGGCCGGCGCCGACCTACACACGAGACAACGCGTCTGTACCCGCCATCCTACCCTGGCGGCCAGGGTCGGCGGCAGACTACACACGAGACAACGCGTCTGTACCCGCCATCCCACCCTGGTGGTCAGGGCCGGCGGCAGCCTACACACGAGACAACGCGTCTGTACCCGCCATCCTACCCTGGCGGCCAGGGTCGGCGGCAGACTACACACGAGACAACGCGTCTGTACCCGCCATCCCACCCTGGCGGTCAGGGTCGGCGGCAGCCTACACACGAGACAACGCGTCTGTACCCGCCATCCCACCCTGGCGGTCAGGGCCGGCGCCGACCTACGCTCGAGACAACGCGCATTAATACGTATCGAGCTGCCCCGCATTAATACGGAAGCTGAGAGGCGCAGCTTTCTGTGCCGGGCGGTCAGCATGTGGAATAATAGGGTTGATGCTCAGGGGCGTATTTGATGGTATGTTTTATCATTTCATCTTTTCTATTGACGTTTTGTGTTATTTAGTTTTTTCTTCTTCATAATTCCAGCTTTTCTTTTATCATTGAACCATGTATTGACACGATTGCTGAAAAGGCATAAAAACGGAGAACTCAATATATGACTACTACGACTACGACGCGTCTGTAACGCGCTATCCCATCCTGGCGGCCAATAGCGGCACTAGCCACCGGCCGGCCGAATCCGCCACAAGCACACCGTCCGGGTGATGAGATGATGAAGGGTCGTGAGATGTCCGAGACTTCATGATGGGAGGGGTGGGGAAGGAGTATGATAAATATGGGAAAATATTATAGTTCCATACAGCGCCTCTTTTATAGATAATTAATCCGCATGTTTCGTGGAGCGGATTTACCACATCAATGCCGACGGGCAGCAGAGCATGCTGCGTTGACTCTAAATCGACCAGTCAGTTAGTGTAATTTTATTTCAGCGGCCAGATTTTGGTTGGATGGCTTACGTATACGTCAACGTTCCATAACCGCCGTCTTAGTGTGGGCTTCAGGGCGCATCAACTGCATCGGTCGTGCAGCACCGTCTTAGTGCGGGCTTCAGGGCGCATCAATGCATCGGTCGTGCAGCACCGTCTTAGTGTGGGCTCCAGGGCGCATCAACTGCATCGGTCGTGCAGCACCGTCTTAGTGTGGGCTTCAGGGCGCATCAACTGCATCGGTCGTGCAGCACCGTCTTAGTGTGGGCTTCAGGGCGCATGAACTGCATCGGTCGTGCAGCACCGTCTTAGTGTGGGCTTCAGGGCGCATCAACTGCATCGGTCGTGCAGCACCGTCTCAGTGTGGGCTTCAGGGCGCATCAACTGCATCGGTCGTGCAGCACCGTCTTAGTGTGGGCTTCAGGGCGCATCAACTGCATCGGTCGTGCAGCACCGTCTCAGTGTGGGCTTCAGGGCGCATCAACTGCATCGGTCGTGCAGCACCGTCTTAGTGTGGGCTTCAGGGCGCATCAACTGCATCGGTCGTGCAGCACCGTCTTAGTGTGGGCTTCAGGGCGCATCAACTGCATCGGTCGTGCAGCACCGTCTTAGTGTGGGCTTCAGGGCGCATCAACTGCATCGGTCGTGCAGCACCGTCTTAGTGTGGGCTTCAGGGCGCATCAACTGCATCGGTCGTGCAGCACCGTCTCAGTGTGGGCTTCAGGGCGCATCAACTGCATCGGTCATGTAGCACCGTCTCAGTGTGGGCTTCAGGGCGCATCAACTGCATCGATCGTGCAGCACCGTCTCAGTGTCGTGTGATTGGTTGTTAGATGACTCTTTCAGCCGAGGAATAATATGGGGACGTGCAGAAGTTTCAAACATGCATTGCCAGTACCAGAAAGAGGAAAGGCTAAGACTCCGTGAATAGACGAGCTAACGGGGACGGAAGGGAAAGGCTAACCTTCCAACAACTGATCTACCGGGGAGGAAGAGGAAAGGCTAACTCTCCATCAAATGAGCTACTCGGGAGACCATAGGGCCAGGAAAATCCCCACAAATGGTGTGGGAAATTCCAACGTTGGAACCGCTGTTCTTTCTCTCCCTACACTTGTTCTCACGTGGATGCCTATGCGACCTATAGCGCGAAGTGCCTATCTATGTGGCATGCAAGAATTCGCGGCGACAAAATGTGGGACAGGGGATTTGTCCTCTCGATGTTGTGAAGTCGAACATTACGCTTATGTCGTTGCATGAAAAAAAAATGCAGCCAAAGACGATCAACTATCCGAAGTCGGTGATGCTGTTCATGCATATAAGGCATGCTGGGCGTGACAATCATCTTCAAATAGTATTGCGTGCTTGAACCAACAGAGCATCTGAAAATGCATGCTCATCGAATTTCAACATGCTTGTTTCCTTCGTGTTCACTTCGATGTTCTATCTAATGACATCGATGAACTTGAAAGGACTACAGTGGCCATTGTTAGAGTGTCAAAATGCTGAGCAATCTGCTAATTCTCACGACCCGAAATCGCCCGAATTCCCACGCCCCAAAATTCAATCTCAAAACCAACATAGTGAGTAGTCGATGACCGAAAGCCCTCCGGTTTCGGTCATAGGATGCGCATCGACTAGCCCGGTACGCTGAGTGACTAAAACTGATGCATAAGCTTATGAAAAACAAGGTGGGCGAATCGTTGGCGTGAACTTAGAAAGGAGCTGTGAATATGTAGACATCTGGATCTCATAGCATCTTTGGGTTCAAAACAATCGGTATCGCCTCCAAGGCTCCGACGAAAAATGCATATATTATACGCCAGTACCTACCAGAATTGCATGACACCCGACCGCTTAGATTTCAAACCGAAACGATGTGGCTGTTCATCGTGTTCAGTATTTGATCAAAACCAGTCACACCAAAACGCAAGGACTTATTTCAGTATTGTCGCCAGTATTATCTACAAATTATGCATAGCATGGAAGTTGGTGTCACCTCATAGATCAAAATATACGGCAAAGTTGAATTTCTTGTTCGAAAATACAGCATATTGCACTTGGCTCCTTTAGATGAGTCAAGTTGCATGCTAGCGTCTCAGGCACTGGGACCCGACCTCAACTCGGCGTTTATGTGCCAATCCGGCAAGTTGTCACGGGAAGAGCAGGCGCTCCACTTACCGGCACCATAGTTCGGTCACTGCTATTCTGGTGAACTGATTTACGGCTGGAAGCCCCACGTGAGGCACCACTCGACAAACGCCTCACTGGTCACACCACTCAGTGTAAGTCTCGCTCATAGCACCACCCAAGTCCCATGTGCAGCACTGCGCGACGGTCGGCCCGCGTGTCCGCCTGAGGGTCGTGCCACGCGTGCGCTTGAGGGACGTGCCAGGTGCAGCGCGCGCCACCCACTGTCCGCTCTCTTACTGCCATACACCGTCAGCTCGCCGTCGCCCGGTGCCAGGAGCGTGACGACCGGCTGTCTGTCACCTGCCGCGGTACTCGTCTGGCAGTGGTACTGCGGCTGCGGCTGTGGTACTGGCTGTGGTACTCGTCTGGTAGTGGTACTGGCTGTGGTACTCGTCCGGCAGTGGTACTGCGGCTGCGGTTGTGGTACTGGCTGTGGTACTCGTCCGGCAGTGGGACTGCGGCTGCGGCTGTGGTACTGGCTGTGGTACTCGTCTGGCAGTGGTACTGGCCGCGGTACTCGTCTGGCAGTGGTACTGCGGCTGCGGCTGTGGTACTGGCTGTGGTACTCGTCTGGCAGTGGTACTGGCCGCGGTACTCGTCTGGCAGTGGTACTGCGGCTGCGGCTGTGGTACTGGCTGTGGTACTCGTCTGGCAGTGGTACTGGCTGTGGTACTCGTCTGGCAGTGGTACTGCGGCTGCGGCTGTGGTACTGGCCGCGGTACTCGTCTGGCAGTGGTACTGCGGCTGCGGCTGTGGTACTGGCCGCGGTTCTCGTCTAGCAGTGGTACTGGCTGTGGTACTCGTCTGGCAGTGGTACTGGCTGTGGTACTCGTCTGGCAGTGGGACTGCGGCTGCGGCTGTGGTACTGGCTGTGGTACTCGTCTGGCAGTGGTACTGCGGCTGCGGCTGTGGTACTGGCCGCGGTTCTCGTCTAGCAGTGGTACTGGCTGTGGTACTCGTCTGGCAGTGGGACTGCGGCTGCGGCTGTGGTACTGGCCGCGGTACTCGTCTGGCAGTGGTACTGCGGCTGCGGCTGTGGTACTGGCCGCGGTTTCGTGCAGTGGTACTGGCTGTGGTACTCGTCTGGCAGTGGTACTGGCTGTGGTACTCGTCTGGCAGTGGTACTGCGGCTGCGGCTGTGGTACTGGCCGGGTTCTGTGGTACTCGTCTGGCAGTGGTACTGGCTGTGGTACTCGTCTGGCAGTGGGACTGCGGCTGCGGCTGTGGTACTGGCTGTGGTACTCGTCTGGCAGTGGTACTGCGGCTGCGGCTGTGGTACTGGCCGCGGTTCTCGTCTAGCAGTGGTACTGGCTGTGGTACTCGTCTGGCAGTGGTACTGCGGCTGCGGCTGTGGTACTGGCTGTGGTACTCGTCTGGCAGTGGTACTGGCTGTGGTACTCGTCTGGCAGTGGTACTGGCCGCGGTACTCGTCTGGCAGTGGTACTGCGGCTGCGGCTGTGGTACTGGCTGTGGTACTCGTCTGGCAGTGGTACTGCGGCTGCGGCTGTGGTACTGGCCGCGGTTCTCGGCTAGCAGTGCTACTGGCTGTGGTACTCGTCTGGCAGTGGTACTGCGGCTGCGGCTGTGGTACTGGCTGTGGTACTCGTCCGGTAGTGGTACTGCGACTGCGGCTGTGATGCTGGCTGTGGTACTCGTCTGGCAGTGGTACTGCGGCTGGCTGCGGCTGTGGTACTGGCTGTGGTACTCGTCCGGCAGTGGTACTGCGGCTGCGGCTGTGGTACTGGCTGTGGTACTCGTCTGGCAGTAGTACTGCGGTTAAACTGGCAGTGGTGCTAAGACTGAACTGGAAGTGGTGCTGGGATTGAACCGACAGTGGTACTGGGTTTTAACCGACAGTATTACTAGGGTTATCGGGCAGTGGTACTAGGGTTAAACGGGCAGCGGTACTGGGGTTGGGCTGGCAGTGGTACTGAGGCCAAACCGACAGATATACTGGGGATGAACTGGTAATAGTAATGGGGACGAAGTTGCAGTGGTATTATCGCTGTGTCGACAGTAGTACTTCAGCTGAGCCGACAGTGGCACTGGGGCTGAGTCGGCAGAGGCACTGAGACTGAGACGACAGTGGTACTGGTGCTAAGCCGGCGGTGGTACCGGTCCTGAACCGGCGGTTGTTCTGGTGCTAAGCCGGCAGTGGTACCGGGCCCGAACCGGCGGTGGTTCTGGTGCTAAGCCGGCAGTGGTACCGGGCCTGAACCGGCGGTGGTTCTGGTGCTAAGCCGGCGGTGGTACCGGTCCTGAACCGGCGGTTGTTCTAGTGCTGAGCCGGTAGTGGTATTGGGGCTCAACTGGCATTGGTATTGGAGCTGAGCCGGCAGTGGTATTGGGACTGAACTGACAGCTATATTGGGGATGAGCCGGCAGTGGTATTGGGACTGAACTGACAGCTATATTGGGGATGAGCCGGCAGTGGTATTGGGACTGAACTGACAGCTATATTGGGGATGAGCCGGCAGGGATACTGAAGTTGAACCTGCAGTATTGCAAGGGTCAAACCGGGAGTGGTTCTGGGGTTGAGCTGGCAGAGGTATTGAGGGTAAACCGGCCGCAGTATTGACACTCGACTGACAGTGATGCTGGGGTGCATCATAGGGTGACTCACCGATAAAAACACTTACGGGAAAATAACGAATGGACGAAGGGAACAGGCACGTAAGAACAATGCCAGGCGCATATTCGGAGAGCGGCAACAAGGCTCTGGTCCGGGCAGTGACATGTGTGTATGCTTCAGACGCGGCATGCACAGTAGTCGACATCTGTAGATATAACGTACATCGCTATTCTCTTTTCATCTAGCGGTCTAGCGGCACAAGGCTACGAAACTTCTTCGCGTTGTGAATATTGTGCGCTTCTAGAAGCCGAGCAGTAAGCTTATCGGTCATATGTCGGAATCTGGGACAAAGAAAGACTTAATCTTAGTGTGAAATAGGTTTCGCAGTACCCCCCCCCCCGAAAAAAAAATGCTGAAATGGTTACGATTTGCCCATCTAGCTAATGGTTACTAATTATTTTAACAGTTTAATATTACATATCTCAACCAAGGCTGGATAAACCTCAACAAAATATTTAACTTGAAACAACTGGAATGATTAGTGCATGCATGAAGTTCAAGGTAGCAATATTGCCCATGGTATCAATAATCGTGCACTTCTCAGCTCTCGCTGGGCCGGTTGTCAAATCCGTCATCGCCTGGCCAGGAGATGATGGCTCTTGAACAGACCTCTCCAGCTAACTTCTAAACTACGTAGACTAGGATAAAATACCAAACATCGTCAGGAACCCCTGGCCATGGAGAGGCCGAAACATACCTTATATTTACATCTTCGCCGATAATGAGGTCACCAACGGTCATATTATGTCAATAATATGATGGTCATATTAGTAAAATTAACAATTTCGCTCAACAAAAAGGAGAAGGTTGATAATATATGTTTGTGTGAGTAAAGTTGGATAAACAAGTGAATGCATATGCGATGATGCATATGTACCTATATGATTAATTACATGTGATTGCAGCTGTGTGCATGTTTGTGCATGGATTTCCATGGATGCATGAGTGTATATTTATGTATGTGCATGCTAGTATATGTGTGTGTATTTATATTTGTATAGATGTGTGAGTGCTTATGTTTACATATGTGAAGTAAGTGTAGGTGTACATGTTTTATGTGTGTGCATATGCAGGTTTGTGTGATAGTGCACATGTATGTACACTTTTCCCCTCATAACACTTTTCACTTTGTGGCCCCAGGGGTTCCTTGGAGTTCCTAGCTTGCTACCTAGCTGAGGTGCTCTTGGGGCTACTTCTACTAATAACTGGTGGTCGCCTATCTGCAAAAAAATACAAATAAGAAGATGCAAATAGTTATAGTGAACTGTAGGTATGAAGAGACAGGTGACATGTGTATTGCCATCCTGAGGCATTCCTAAGCTGGCTGTCCTAACTTTTGAATAGTTGGCGATAGGAAAGCCCAATAGCAATCGAACCTGTAACAGTGCGTGTAACCAAATAGGATAGGCTGCCGCATACGAAACAGGGGTCAACATTAGAAAATAAAATATATTGAACATGACCTACTTTCCTGATAATTAAATATTTTAAAGCCGAGTTTGTTTTCTCGCGGTATTGTAAAAAAAAACTACTTGAAAACTCTTTGTTTCTTTAGAGAAAAAAACGTATCATTCAAACTTGAACTAACTGTTCACGATTATACGGCGTAACTTAAACTGGACTTGGAATCCTCGGATAACCAACATATATGCATATTTTGCCTGGTATATATATATATATATATATATATATATATATATATATATATATATATATATATATATATATGAATATATATGTGTGTGTGTGAGTGTGCATATATATACACATAATAAATACCTCGCTCCTCCTCTCTAAATACCTCCTCTCACTAACGTTGGCCGGTCTCCTTCAAGGCCAGTAACCCCTGTTAGCCTTGTCTTAGAGCATTCGGACTATATCACGTGTTTCTTCTTACGGTTCGAGTTCTCGCCGCGCGGTGGTCGGTGTGCGCACGGAAGCCGACGGAAATACACCTTGAGAACGGTGTCTCACGGTTGTCAAAACCAACACCTTGAGAACGGTGCTTCCATAACAAGCGATCTGCCCGGCCGGATCCCAGTGAAGTCGCTAACATCTGCGGACTGGGTGGATGTCGTGATCGTGTGGGACGCTGTGGGTACGCTGAGTGCACACTCGGAGTGAACGCTCAGTGAATGAGCCGTCATTGTACGACGTCGCGGGCTTCGCCGGATGTGTCCGAAAACAGGCCACTGGGCATGGCATTGTTCAAACAGGAAATCCTGCAGCGCAGACCGAGCATGCAAGGATCTGCGCCAAGGCCGGTTGAACAGAGTGCCGCGGGTATCTCCGCTGCGGCCCATGGCCGCACCTGACATGGTGCATGGCCGACCCGGGCCCCACATGGGGTGATACGTCGGAGTCCCGTGGGGTTCAGCCCCAGAAACTACCAAACTGGTGCTCCAGATGCTACCGGCGACAGTGCAGGTACGGAAGGACGCGCGTGTCGTAAACGTAATGCTGGACTCGGCAGTCAGACGAGACTGGTTACCAAACGGTTGGCCACATATCTGGGGCTCTAGAGACCTACGGAGCCGTTGTGATCCGGCACAATTGATAGTAACTCGACACAGGTATCGGCGCGAGTCGAAATGGACATACGGCCGCTGTGCTCGTCGTAGATGAACATCCCCGGATGACCAAAGGGGCGGGGCTCCACAAATAGGCCGCACTAGGTTGGTCAACCCGGTCCTTCGGGACGAAATGCATGGATACCCCTTCCGGTCACAGCAGGACGATGCTGCTACCCACGCCTTGAGCAGCACCACTCAGCGGGCCGGCGAACGCTGCGAGATCCGTCCGATGTAGACGGAGCCGACGGTGCAACTGCTCGATAACAAATGCAATGGGCTTTCCAGACTCCAGTCCAAGGAACACAAATTGGATCGTGAACCGGTTCTGGCGGAGTCATAGTCGTGCCCATACACAAATACACCCGAGAGAGTTACGCTCCCAAGCTGCAACCGGCAGAGCTGACCGTGCGACACGAGCGTGAGTGGTACCTGTCTCACCACACAGTGACCAATCCTCACAATCCACTAGGCTGACCATGCGACAGGAGCGTGAGTGGTACCTGCCGCACCAAGCGGTGACCAATCCTCACAATCCACTAGGCTGACCATGCGACAGGAGCGTGAGTGGTACCTGTCTCACCACACAGTGACCAATCCTCACAATCCACTAGGCTGACCATGCGACAGGAGCGTGAGTGGTACCTGCTGCACCAAGCGGTGACCAATCCTCACAATCCACGGGGCTGACCATGCGACAGGAGCGTGAGTGGTACCTGTCTCACCACACGGGGACCAATCCTCACAATCCACGGAGCTGACCATGCGACAGGAGCGTGAGTGGTACCTGTCGCACCACACGGGGACCAATCCTCACAATCCACGGGGCTGACCATGCGACAGGAGCGTGAGTGGTACCTGTCGCACCAAACGGGGACCAATCCTCACAATCCACGGAGCTGACCATGCGACAGGAGCGTGAGTGGCTACCATGCAATACTGTCTCACCACACGGGGACCAATCCTCACAATCCACGGGGCTGACCATGCGACAGGAGCGTGAGTGGTACCTGTCTCACCACACGGTGACCAATCCTCACAATCCACTAGGCTGACCATGCGACAGGAGCGTGAGTGGTACCTGTCTAACCAAACGGTGACCAATCCTCACAAACCGGGAAAGGTGTGAGGATTGCTAATCGGACCAAACCTGAGGATCAGTCTCGTCGGAATTCTGGTGATTTCGTCAGCGTCCGATCACACTCACTGCCGATGTAGAGTCTATGTTCTATAAAAGCTGCGTGCGTCCGCCCGACCAGCCCCCTCTCCTGTCCGTGGCGGGGAACACATCGACAGGGGCCCGCGACCAGCCCGCTCTCCGGCCCCTGTGGCGGGGAACACATCGACAGGGGCCCGCGACCAGCCCGCTCTCCTGTCCGTGGCGGGGAACACATCGACAGGGGCCCGCGACCAGCCCGCTCTCCTGTCCCTGTGGCGGGGAACACATCGACAGGAGCCCGCGACCAGCCCGCTCTCCGGCCCCTGTGGCGGGGAACACATCGACAGGAGCCCGCGACCAGCCCGCTCTCCGGCCCCTGTGGCGGGGAACACATCGACAGGGGCCCGCGACCAGCCCCCTCTCCTGTCCGTGGCGGGGAACACATCGACAGGGGCCCGCGACCAGCCCGCTCTCCTGTCCCTGTGGCGGGGAACACATCGACAGGAGCCCGCGACCAGCCCGCTCTCCGGCCCCTGTGGCGGGGAACACATCGACAGGGGCCCGCGACCAGCCCCTCTCCGGCCCCTGTGGCGGGAACCCATCGACAGGGGCCCGCGACCAGCCCCTCTCCTGTCCCTGTGGCGGGGAACACATCGACAGGAGCCCGCGACCAGCCCGCTCTCCTGTCCCTGTGGCGGGGAACACATCGACAGGAGCTCGCGACCAGGCCCCTCTCCGGCCCCTGTGGCGGGAAACCCATCGACAGGGGCCCGCGGCCAGCCCGCTCTCCTGTCCCTGTGGCGGGGAACACATCGACAGGAGCCCACGGCCAGCCCCCTCTCCGGCCCCTGTGGCGGGGAACCCATCGACAGGGGCCGCCCGATGCACACCAGATGCAGTTGGTGATCTTCGTTTGTGATGGCCGTTGGAGGCTGCAGCGATACATCGCACGCTTAGTCCACCCACCAATGCGAATGTATTTCGCTGTACGATGTTGCAACAGAAAATTAGGACGCATATGTTACTCAAACTTTTCTGGTGTCTGGAAATATTTATAAAGCTGAATTTGTTTTGATGTTTACCGTCGCAACCAACGGAAAAGTAGTGAAATTCCTCCAGCTATAAATACATCTGTTGTATACACGGAATTGGCACAGAATGGAGCGCCGCCACCGCAGCCGTGCTATTTGTTAGCCAGTCAGAAACTTCCAATCAAAAACTTTGTATGAATCGTTGTTGCATAGAGCGAATGGATGAAAAGTGCACTAAGAGTTTCCACAAAGTAAGCCTTAGGCCTGGTCGACGAATGAAAAACCAATTGGAAAATTTTCCAATATGACTGCCCATTGTCGGGAAGGGAATCGTGCAACTGCCTAAAGTAGTGTGCTTGCGCCTGCACGATCAAGTAGTGTCGAGTCGGTTCTGATGTTGCATCACTCAACGTGGAGAGCGTACTTCACGACCAGACGTACACCAACCAAGGTGCAACGATCAACATACTCGTATATCCAGTTTGAAATGGAATTATCGCGTCTCTAAGTTATCTTTAGCAGTGATAAAGCCATTCAGTGCTTAAGGCATGCCTGCACTCCCTCCTCGTGTCTCGCCGACATTCCACGCACACGTGCATCGTGCACTCCCACCCCCTTGTGTTGCGGACATTGGCGTCGCCACCGCTGGTGTCCCCGGAATCCGTACCCCACCTGATATTCTTTTTGGAGGTCGACCTCACCTGGAAAACTGGGAAGCTGTGGAAATACGGTACATTGGTGACGGTTCCTAATTATTTCATCGAGTGGCATGTGACTCGGGTGAGTGGTCACGCTTGACGGCACCGACACGGTTCCGCCGGGGTCAGTGCCCCCATGACCCGCAGCGCTCCCGACGAGCCGTGTCGTCTGCTGGTCTGACCTGGTGTTATTTGGGCTTTAGGCCGCACCGACCGTGTTGATCATGTAGCGCCCATCATAGTATTATTTTCTACCTAGGATTCAGGCTCTGGCCACGTTTACTGCCACGTGTAAGGAGTATTCACTATGGCCAAACCAGTGCATTATCTTTACCTCCCTGAATATCCGAACTGTCCTTAAAGATGCGCTATCTTTGAAAGTGTTGTGCAGCTACTGCATATAATTGTGTATCACAAAACAACAAACATGACCTTTCTCTTCCTCTATGCTAGTAGTGGAACGATCATCTTCTTTGTAGGCTTGGTTGCCCGTTCTTGAATATAATGTTTTATCTGTACTAATAACCCACGATAGTGATCATCATTGACAGGGCAGCAACGCCAACCTGTAAGGGTCGAAAGGCCGGAGGTAGGAACCACCACTTCATGGCCACGGGAAAAAAAAACTTTGCTTTGTCACTATAGCAGCGAGGAGATAGAGTTCGGCTGTTTGCGCCTTGTTAGGCTTGGGAGAATGTCTCGTAGAAAGACATATAAATGTATTGAATGTCCTTAAAGTGCTTTAGGTATATACATATATGCACATTTATGCATATATGCATGCAGACCTTAATACGTTTCTAATATAAAATATAACGCGCCTGGTCAGACATAGAAACATGGGAATAGCGAGTGCTGAACTTTCCTGCAGCTGAACTGAAAATATTGAGAGGAAAAACCTTTTGTACTCCAAAACTAAAGTTGCAGAAATCTTAGCTATTTGGTAAGACAAGGGGAGGGGCACAGGGACGGCACAGGAGATAGCCACGGTCCGACCCCTCTAGCTTGAAAATTGGACCTCAACTGGAAACTGAAGGTGGACACGCCATTTGCCGTAGACACTTATATCCATCAAATTGTTTGTATTAAGTTCACTAACCCCTAACGCCGTTATTTGGAGCTTCGAGTTTTGGTGATGCAAACACACAGCCGTTACGAGCGTGATGCCGCTATGAGTGGTCCTGCCGCCGGCCAGCAGGGGCAGTGACGATGCCTCAGACTCACAAAACTTGGAACACCGATGGCAGAGCTATCTTTCCTTTCATAAAAGCGGTGCACAGTTCACGAAGATTGCCGAAAAGTGGTTGCTTTCTATGGCACATTAGGTGCCTTCTGCACATCGAACCGTGATAACACGCCGCCTCCCAGGGCACAACCTACCAATGGTGTCGGACTGGTAAAATTGAACCATTTCCCTGCTTCAGTTCCTTCCCTCCCTTCTTCCTTCGTTCCAATTGATGTCCAGGAACGTTCGCCGTCTCAACAGCTTCCACGAACATTTCCGGAAAACATCGCAAAAGGGTGACTACCACTGCATGGTAACGAAGATAAGTCATCGCCCATACGTCAAAAAAGCCCAGCGACGCGAGGTCACACCATGATCAAAGCATATAAGGCACCGTACATTGTCGCATCCTCAAATCCTCAAACAAATCCCGATTGGCCAGATGTCACCCGTGTGACCCTGTATGCTACGATGACTCAACTTTTCCTCGTCAGGTCAGGCATCGTGACCTTGCATGACATCTTGCCTTGTTTTATCCGAGCTGTGTTCTTAAACGACACCCATACGGAATGCCTTGCATAGTGCACACCTCCTCAAGCTTTAGCTTAAGGCAGATCGCTGACCCATGCTACCTTTGTGACCTCTGATGCACTGAAATCTTCAATCGTCGTGATGTATCAGCAAAAAGCTTTAAAATGAGGCCCATATCGACCACTTACACAATACACACAAATCCATTACCAGGAGGTCATGTCGCTGATCCACACGTGACCTTTGTGACTTCTGACGCGCTTGACAATATCACTGTAAAATAGCCTTTGGTTCTTCACGGTGCACTCAACCGCTGGGTCACATAGCCCTGTTAACCTCCCGCTTGTCGCGGATGGACTCGGCAATTACGTCAGTGGGATTCGAACCCATGATATTATGATAAAGGGTCCGACGGCCTACCGACTGAGCTACCGCGAACCCAAAAACACTGGGAATGTGGTCTACGGTTGTTTATTTCTGTCTCCGATTGTTACTGGATGGCTTTCGAATCGCTTCAAGGTGTTAGTTTGTTTATTGGGTGGTTCTCGACGCACTTTATGCACGATGTGGGCTAATGGTGGCGCCCACACTGTTTCGCCGACGGGCCGCGGAATTGTGAAATATCCAGAGTGGTGCGATTGTTGACTTGGAACCTTTGGTGCCCAGAGCTCAACACTTTAACCACTCGGCCATCCCCGCAAGGGGTTCAGAATTCAAGCATGTACGGATGTTGTTCATAATGACTATGATGAATTTGGGGCAATGGCACACAATATAAATTAATATATAACCTCCATCTAATTTGCATTGTTTACGATTTACCTAATTCACATCCCTAATATCCCCATAGTCGAAGAAAATAAATGTATGTCTCAAATGCATAATCAATCTTCTTCTCCACCATACAATAAAATGCACCAAAATACTCAGGGGATTAATGTTACGATCGGGTGGCAAGAATCCACAGTATTCCATCGAAACATATATTTGATACCTTCTCCCAAAAATAACAGAAAATATCCGGTCGTTCGTAACACAAACACACATCGGAAGCACAACACATTCAACCCAACCCACACACACATACTCATACTCGTGGCGACACGGCGCCCCGAGACAGGCTGTGACGATTGCCGCCGCATTTATACATCACTCCGCATAACCTCGCAACCAACTGGCTAGCCGTAAACATGGAGTCGCAATCGATCGCCCTGGCTAGAACGGCCTTGGAATTAAAGTTTCGCGACGCTCCACCAAAGACGATGTCACCGGAGAATATTGGAGGAAAGTTAATGAAAGAAGCACGTGCACAGAAAGTGTCTACCGGTGCACCAAAGTCTACACGACACCATGTCCACTGGCCGACTGTCGCCGGCCGGAACACCGCTGCGTCGCCGCCGGAGAGAGGTTCCGCTCGATACGACGAGTAGCATTGGTAACTTCCCAAGATGACAACTCCCCAAAGTTGTCAGGTGGCATCCACAATCGCTCGCGACGACCCACCAGACAGAGACCGGCTGAGAGAGACATCACGCAGTCAGTGCGTCGTCCCCCAATAGGACATGCACACACCACCCGGACGAGCTGGCAAGACTCGGCTGAACTGTGGAAACGGAAAATGCAGTCTACCGTAGAAACGCAACTCGAAAACGTGCTTAGGGGCCGAATCGCCACAAAATAGCATTCGGCACTGGCAACAAGATCGGATCACCAACAATTTCGGCATTATCACAGTCACTTGTGTACTCTCGGCTGGTTACTGGAAAGGTAGGTACAGATAATATAAACATCCACACATCAACAGTCAAAGATTGGCCAAGTAGGCGCCAATAGGCGCCAACCAAGGTCCAATACTCGACCAGATGGCCGAGTTGAAACAAAAAACAGACACTACAGCTACAGAACCCCCCCCCCTCAGGTTTTTACCGGGGACAATACATAGAGACTGGTTCCTAGATAGAAGACCACCACCTGCAGAAACTACCATAGCGCTTGGGTTAGCTCTTGGAAACTGCCTAATTAACGTGGAGAGCAGGGCAATTTCAGAATCCTTTCTTCTCTTGCTGTTTCTGCTTTCTTGAGAATAGTGTTGCTAGAATGTATCCGAGCAATAGCAGAGCCCCAACTATCTGCAGAATGAGCATCCTGAAACAGAAACGTACGAGAAGTTATTCCACCAGCATTGGCAGTTAGGACATAAACAACCTAGACTCCTCATCATTTAAATCCATGTACGCAATCAAGCATGTGCATTCCGCTCGTTTTCTCCAATAGTTTTGCTCTACAACTCAGGCAATAGCTCAGATAGGATAACAAAGACCACTCCGAGCGAAAGTGTGAAAAATCCTTTACTAGTGTACAACAGCAGCAGAAAAGCATACCGACATCATTCTTAACAACGGTCAGCGCATTTTGCCTCAGAACCCACAAAATAAACAGATAGTATGTGACAGTCTATAGCAGTGTGTTCACATTCGGAAAGTTCGGTAGGAATAAACACACACCAGGACAACTATTTACATCTTAAGTTAGATATTCCCCCTTGTGTTTACACCTTCCATTGGTCTATGCCAGCTTACCCAAAACAAATGGGCGCCCACTAATATAAACAGCTGGCATGATTGTCTTTCAATTACCACTTGCAGGTTTTGATGTGACGGTGGGCTGTGCGCAGACCTATAATCATGTTATACCTTTGCATACAAGACGCATCATGTACCATCCGACATCGTAGATACACTTTTAAAAACAAAATGACGAAACGCTTATGCACATATGACGCTTGAGTGAAACGAACTTGGACATACTGGTCCATGGACACACTGGTCAATGGACACACTGGTCCATGGACACCTAGGCGTCAAGTGATTGGCCACACCGCACGATGGCAGCCACTACGACACCACCCGTGCACCATCGCTCTCAGCTGAATCCCCTCAATTGGACGCGGCGATGTGTGCTGAACAGCCCAGACAGTGGGAGGGGTGGCCTTACAGGGGTCCCTGAGGCAGCGCCGGCACTGGCTGGCTCGGGGCGTCCTTGTAAAGTCCGACGGCGAACGCGCTGAGACTGGTCAGGTCCATCTTCTCCGAGGTGTAGGTGTACATTTGGCCCTGTCGGAAGCTGGAAACCACCAGCAGCTGGGTTACTATCATACAGACCAGTGCGCACACAGACGCTGCGGTATCGGCGTAGGTCGTGAACAGATCTGGCGAGTGATACTATATCAACGTGGTCACTCATTCCACGCTATTAATGACGATGAGTGGTTTGTTCAAATGCAGAGTTGAGTGAAAATGTGCAGACCGACATTCAAAACTGCATCTAATATTCGCTTTACTAGCTGGCAAATGATAAAAAAAGACTATCATATGATCCCGGTGCTGTCTGTCAGAACAGTGAGTACACACGTGGTATAGGTGAAGAGTTTGTGCCAACATGCAGAGGATCTGCTGTCTTGAAAATGCAAATCCTGTCTTACGTCAGAAACAGCAGCTAATACTGTTGTTGAGACACCCATATCGAACAATACATCATTTTGCGTTTGTCCTGTTCTAAGTCTAGGAGCCCCAGTTTGGAGTCAAAGCAAGGTAAAATCAAGTCATGACTTGAGTGTTGAAGACCAGCTTATAGATTCTGTTACAGCTTAGCATCATCCCGCAACCATCGTCAATGACCTGAAGTAGCAGTAAAGTGGGCTTGTGACCATTTGTGACACATGGAAATCGGCGTGAATTTCCCGCAGCCCGCCATAGAATGCCCGTTTCAGGGTGTAGGCAGCAATGAGGAAGGTGTCGACCGATCCGCTACTAAGCAAGATAAAATAGCAGCACGCCTATGAACAGCGCGTAAATATCATTTATCCTTGGTATTAATGCTACTGTGGGAACGAATGAGCCACCACCTGCGAAATGTGTATACAAAAGTCAATAGTGAGGGTGGTCAACTAATTATCGCACACTGCCTCCATACATACCATCATGGGAATACAGACTCGAGTTCCAGGGTTAATTTACCAATTACAATTGACATGTTCTGTGGAATGCATATTGTTTGATGTATTAACATCAACATATTGAAACACTGTAAGCAAGTGTAAGCAAAAATTATCTGATAAAATGCAACAATAACGACCAAAACTATTCCCTACCCCCCTTTCCCCTTCGATCTGCAGCGAAACTTGCTCATGTTTTTTTCTTAATCATCGGAATTAGTTGTCAAATTGTCCCATGATAACCTGTCAGAGTACAAATTAACGAACAGCGTGGTTGAGGCATGCTCACAACATAATCTGAAGCTTGGTGGGGTCGATGCCGAACCGGCTGGCAGTGCCGCGACCGTCCGTCTGAGAGCTCAGCTTGGCCACCATCACGCGGTTCTTCAGCTTGGTGGCGATGCCCTGCAGCCGCGACTCGAGCGCCTCACAGCCGTCACACGACAAGCCATGGCTGTGGGCGGCCACATGACTGGTCAGACACAAGCCGTCCTGCAGCCGCGACTCGAGCGCCTCACAGCCGTCACACGACAAGCCATGGCTGTGGGCGGCCACACGACTGGTCAGACACAAGCCGCCCTGCAGGCGCGACTCGAGCGCCTCACAGCCGTCACACGACAAGCCATGGGGGGGGACACGGCTGGTCAGACACAAGCCCTGCAGCGCGACTCGAGCGCCTCACAGCCGTCACACGACAAGCCATGGCTGTGGGCGGCCACACGGCTGGTCAGACACAAGCCGCCCTGCAGGCGCGACTCGAGCGCCTCACAGCCGTCACACGACAAGCCATGGCTGTGGGAGGCCACACAGCTGGTCAGACACAAGCCGTCCTGCAGGCGCGACTCGAGCGCCTCACAGCCGTCACACGACAAGCCATGGCTGTGGGAGGCCACACGGCTGGTCAGACACAAGCCGCCCTGCAGCCGCGACTCGAGCGCCTCACAGCCGTCACACGACAAGCCATGGCTGTGGGCGGCCACACGGCTGGTCAGACACAAGCCGTCCTGCAGCCGCGACTCGAGCGCCTCACAGCCGTCACACGACAAGCCATGGCTGTGGGAGGCCACACGGCTGGTCAGACACAAGCCGTCCTGCAGGCGCGACTCGAGCGCCTCACAGCCGTCACACGACAAGCCATGGCTGTGGGCGGCCACACGGCTGGTCAGACACAAGCCGCCCTGCAGCCGCGACTCGAGCGCCTCACAGCCGTCACACGACAAGCCATGGCTGTGGGCGGCCACATGGCTGGTTAGGTGCGACGGTCGGCATCGCATCACTGGCCACGTGCGCTCAGGCCACGCAGAATTTCCATCAAAGCAGTGCCGAGGGAGGCACGACACGTGGTCACTTTCTTTTCACGTCATCCAATCCGCACAAATGCTGACGTTCAGCTGACAATGAGCCAGCTACAGCAGCAGCTGGGTCGGCTCGGTTTAAAGTACACGTCACGCGGCACAGCGGCGCCCTGGGGTGCGCTGGGCGCCTGCACTGCGCGCACTCACAACATGGCCAACCAGTCGCCGGTGGTAGAGCCCGTCGACGCCTGCGTCAAGTGCTCGAAACTCTCGTCATTGAGCACCACCACACGCGGCTCCCGGTTGGCGGTGATGAAGTCGGCAAACGCGTCGGACTCCATCGGACCTGCACACGGAGTACGATCACTGACCAGCAACACACACCGCACCGTACGGCCTCCATCTGAGCTGCACACGGAATACCCTTAATGGCCAGCAGCACACAGTGCACCATACACACATACACAACCATTGATGGATCCAGGGGGAGCTGAGAAAACACAGGTGTGGACAAAATACGGAAATAAAAGGCTTCAATTGGGCAAAATTGGATTAGGACTTGGCAAGGAGAGGGCCTGTAGCAGAGCAGTTCGAAATTGTCAGCTGAAGGAATCGTGACTGCTTCTGCATGCAATAATGGCAGCTAAATTTATATGAGCCATCACATAGACGTGGTTAGTTAGTTATTTCAGTTTAAGGGCACTTCGACCAAAACGTGATCATTTAGGGCCCACCACATGGACTAAATGCTGGTGAAAACAATAGGGCCCAGAGACATTCTACACAAATGGAAAATGGTTAATGTCACGAATACTAGGTGTCCACGAATATGCTGGCCGCACTTCTCTCCCACACCACAAAACTTCCTATAGTCGTCGGTGGCCAAGGCGGGTTCGCTAAAACTGGAAGCAAGCACCGACATACTCCAGATATGGCCAAGGCCATAGTGAGCCAGAATCTAGCACACCCAAGATGTGGTCATTGTCCAGTGACGCAGAGCGCGTCAGATAGAATCGCATACCTAATGTGTTCCGAAATTAAAACATACCTACAGGTTGGACTGACACTGAAGGACAGTACAGAAGCAGTGCAAATTTACTAGTATAATGATAATATTGAATAATTATCACCATCAAATTATCAATCAATGAACAATAAATGGACTTTACATCTGGAAAAGACAGCCATCTGCCAAACTTATTGTTCCGCCACGTGTCAGTTCACATGTGCCGCCTTTCATCAGTCCGCGTTATCACGCGAGTGACCCCGGACCAGTCGTGCCACCGACCCCAACCGAGCAGCGCTCATCGCGCGCAACGCTCACCTTCGTACAGCACAGGCGTGTGGCCGTGGAACATGACCAGCGCTGGCACCCGGTCGGCGTATTTGGCCGTGACGGCAGAATCGGCCAGCAGGTAGGCGCTGACCGGCATTGGCAGCGAGTCGAGCACGGAGCGCACCTGCTCGGCTGCGCTGGCGCACGTCGCGCAGCCGCTGGACCGCGCTGCGCAGCACACAACCAGGTCAAATGGTGACCTCACTGATGGCACATGGTGGCTGCAGAAATGGCACATGGTGGCCACAACAATGGCACATGGTGGCTATAGCGACTCACACTGTGGCCACAGCAATGGTGCATTGTGGCCACAGCAACCACAATGACTGCACAACAATCAATGGTGGAGAGATTAGTTAATTTTATTTATTATTCATACCAGCTTAGATGCCTACAGTTCCATTGCAATACCTCTGGGGATTGACATGAATGCTTGCTCAATTGAAGTGCAAAAGATATGCCTTCAAAATTATTCCTCTACAGTGCTAAAAATAGTGATTTGGTGTGAGATGTCAAAATGAGTTTAGCAGGATATTGTAGCTATTTGAGTTTAAGGGTACTTCAACCAAAGCCTCAACATTTGGCACCCAATAGCAGGATGTTGGAGCCTAACATAGGTATAAATAGTCTAACATAAGCCTAGTGTTTTTGAAGTTAGAAAACATCAAAATTTATATTATAAATAAAAACTGAAACTGAAGAGAAAAGCCTAACCCAACGAAACCTAACCCATTGTTTGCCTCATGCAGGTAAAATGTGTGCAAAACATGGCTCATGGATACCATGTGTAATAATACCTTGTTTTCTTGCACTTAAAAGCTTATGTTTGCTAGTTAAGACTTTCAATTAAAAAGGTGCTAATCTGGTTAACCAACTATTCCAATAAATTTGACATTAATGTCACATTGATTATTTCATTTTGCAATATTGTGTTTCAAACTGCATTGTACATTCCAGCTGCATTGCAAGCTCAAGCAATAATGCATTACAAGCCATAAACCTTTCTTACCTGTACATTGTGTAATAATATAGTGAAGGAAGCATAACAATTCCATAATATTAATTCCATATTTTCCACCCAGGCCCTAACCAGTGTAAAACCAGAAAATGGCTGATGAACATAGGATGTTCACTGACAGAACTTAAACTTAACTAATAGTACTGACTGAAAAGTGCTAAAGTTGTTCCTGTTTCTGGCAGGTGGCTTTTCAGCTGTTCCCCAGCTATACTTGTCAACACATTGCTGTTTGCACAGGCAGTGCCCCAGAGTTGCAGCAGACAACAAAGAAGGAAGGCCTCCATCTGAAAAAGTTCATAATAAAGTGCAAAAACACATGGCAACTAATTGTTCAGAAATACTGGCTTTGAAACCAATGGCTCTGTATAAGAATGCTGAGCATTGCATTTTGGGGAGTTATTGAGGTCAGACATCAATATGCAATATTTATTATTGCCAGTGGGTTTATTCTACTCCACAATACCCATAAGCTAAAATATATTGTGAGCAAATGCATCTGCTTGCTGATGGCTCTGCATGCTATCAACCCTGATAGCTCAGTTGGATAGAGTGTTTTCACCTAAAAGTATGCCAGCATGCACAGGTCTCCCCTTTCCTGGCAAGGCAGGGTTCAAATTGCTTCATGCACTCAAATGTATTCCCTAGCTAGGAGTGATAATTTGCAACTTGTCTGATAAGTCCAGGGGGAATCCATCAGAGTGGTTATGTCAGTGGATTGACACACATTACATTAAACATTCTGCAGTTGAACTGAAATCCATAGAACTGAGATCCATAGGTTAGGCCAGGGTCCATACATGCTCTGTTTAGCAATATAATCCTGATCCATAAAGCCCCCAAACATGAATTTGGAATATTTTATGTTTATAACTTGCACTGGGCCAGGGAGACATGGGGACGAGTACATGACACGAAATGTGTTATAATCGTAATAGATTAAGGTTACTTAAGTCGTGAAATACCAGTTTTCTATAAAGAAAATGGCACAATGTACTACAGACCAAGTCTTATGAGGGTAATATGTGACGAAGAAGTCAAAGTAACAGCACTACTATAACTACCTTTGATGTGAATAAATACCAATAAATACTATTCAAACCAAGCTTCCACTAAACACGCAAGGAGTTAAATGTAGCAAATGCGGACAGTCTGCCGCATTTTTGCATGATTTAATGACATAGGCAGGGTCTAGAATGACATAAATACCAAGTCGAAGGGACCTTTACAAAAAAGGCAAGATAGAATATAAACAAAACTGAAAATACCCAATCAAAACAACTAAACATTGCAGTTTTCCGTTCCCTTCCCAGGACCAGATATCTTGAATAATGAAAATGCAAATTAACATCAACAGCGTACCTAAAAATGAGGGATTTTAACACCCGGCTCTCACCCGGCTCTCCCGTGCACCTAGCCCGTCCTAAACCAAACTACTCTCTGTTTGCTTCACCTAACCTAACCTAATGTAACCTAACATACAGAGCGCATAGCATACGGATGGCTGATCAAACAAAGCTTACGAATATTAAATGGCGCAAAGCATGCGAATGCTGGATCGCGTGAAGCTTACGGATGCTGGCTTTGATCGTGTTAGCACTCCTAAGTCATGTACATCATGAAGGAATCATGAAGGACTACAAATGTGAAGGAATCTCTGTACGTTACCGTTGTGCCATATGGGCATCAAACACAGTCCACCATTGTCATTTGTTATTATAAGCAATAGCTGTACGTAAGATAACTAGAGACAGGGCTGTACGTGATTAAGGCCTGTTTGCACGATAAGCTGTACTACTTGGCGCCACTGGTCGTTGATAGATCTCTGTACGGGTCGGGCATGTTTTGTTAAGGTTGTAGGTTGAAGAATAATATACTTGTTAAGCAGGTGTCTTAAGAACACCGCAATTGTCACAAGAATTCACAACACTACTACCCCCAAGGCCGTATACAGGCTACCCCCAACGCAAAAACTTGATGGGACTGGGAGCACCCTTGGATGTTCGTAGGACCTGTTGCAATCAATGGAAAGGCACCTCTGAAGGTGCATGCATTTATGTCAATGGAGACAAGAGGTCATAGAGCTCTATGACTAGCTTGTAAGATTCCCCATAAAACATGAACAGGTTCACAGGATAAAATAAAGTTTGAACTCTTGGGAAACTTTCATCCAAACATGTCTGAATGCTTAGTATTGTTATGTTAATAACCTCTTGTGACTGTAATGATTTATTTAACACACTACTTATTTCATGTATTTCAGATGATGTTGCTGTGAAGTCATGGCACAATGGAAGCTCCTGCTGTAATCACCGCAGATTCTGTGTGGTATTCAGAATACATAAAACACACAGAGAGCCCTGAGATCCAGCAGCTTGAAAGGCAGTTGGCCAAGTCAGTTGCTGGACAGTCAAGCAGCACTGTCTCCTGTGATGGCCAACCCATGGAGCATAATGCTCAGAGCAGCCAGTCTGTCATAGTTCTCCAAAACAAACAGCTACTGATGTCTAATGTAAGCATTGTTAATTGTTCAACCTCCATTTAAAGTTGGCATACATTTAAAAGAATGTGATCTATATTTCCTTTGTGTTTTTTTTTGTGTAGTACACCACCATCAAATTATTTGTTATTCATTGTATTGATGTATTATTTATCACTGCATTGAAGTATGCTTGCAAGATTGGTACATAGCTATTAGCACTTTATGCTGGATAGAAGTATGATATGACCATTTCACCTGTTCAAGTAATGCTGCTGAGGCCTTGGTTTATGATTTTGCATATAATTCAGCCCCTGCTTGTGAATTTGGTGGAGTGTAAGCTCAGTCAGGCCTTAGCTAAGTTTGCACTCATTGCAAAGTATTTTCTCTTGCACTTTTTTCATACCATAACTTCTTTAAAAAAGAAAAAGATATATGAATATTCCTCAAAGGGTGACTGAATGAACATTTATGTAGCTAAAAGGTTGATCTACCATATTGCATGGTGATGAGCAATTGGATGATGATAGTAGGAAGTAATAGATATCACCAGCAGACATTGACACCTTTTTCACAGAGGAAAAACACAATGTGGACAAGGCCTTGTAGTCTTAAGCTAACTATTGACTGCCTGACACTGAACTACCAAAATCAGATAACATGTTTACTGGTTCCAAGGGTCTCTTCTGTCATGCTACCATTGAACAGCAGCCATTTAATGTGGTCAATTCATTGGCTACATACCATATTTTCCTACCCTTACATCTTGGCATTTTGTCCTGTTGTCCTGCTCTTTTGTTTTTGATGGTGGATTATAGTATTTATTTTGTGACCAGAGGCCAATTTCATTAGCATCTCAAGCTGTGTCATCAGACTTAATTTGATGTGATATGCATTTAGTTAATCTTGTTTAATTATATTTAATTAATACCATGTATTTAATTGACTATATTTTTTTCTCAATATTTAAGTCACCAACAGCTGACTGGTAGTCAGCAGATGGTGACTTAAATGCCTTGTTGGTATAAAGAAAGTTTGAGTGGTAATACTTAGATTACCTAAAGGTGTAATCATACAAAATTATGTGTGAATAAACAGCTTGTGCTGTTAGTTAAATTGGCCTGAGGATGTTGATTTCTTGGACCCTGCCAATCCCACCACTAACACTGATGGCTAAGACTCCATTATTTACCACCACCACCACCAGTAGTGCACCCATTTGACATCATTTACGACAGGCCAAGGATCCACCTATTCCATGCCACTGGCAAGGGCGACATGAATAGCAATGACTGGTCTTACAGCAACGGCCGGCGCTGTCTGCCGATGACATCATCCGGTCGACCGGAGTGTTGGCCGATGGGTCCGAGTGGGCTGCGCTGGCGCGCCGACCGGCCACCGCCCGCAGCGCCCCTGGTGGCAGCAGCAGAGGCCGCTCCAGTAGTGTGCCATCTCGACCGCCGCGGCCGCCGCGCTGCTTGGGGTCCGACTCGGCGGGCGCCGTCGCAGGCCCCGCCCCTGCTGCTGCTGCTGCGGTATGCATCGACGCGGTGTCAACATCGCCTGGTGATGGCCAAGCATTGTCCTGTTGATGGCATGTGTATCATACTAAGCATGCATTTCTCAATTTTCATTGTCCGATAAATTTCTAGTTACTTCGAAGCCTGACTTTGTGGTTAGCCAAGCATAGTGGTGATTTCATCTGAATTGGCACTGCCTGCACATTGATGTATAGTGTGTGTTTGGGTGCGAAGCTAGTTGCTTGTCCTGTTCAGACAAATGTTCCAGGTTAGGACAAAAAGAATTGTTCAGTGAAGAACCTGATCCTCTAACATCTGTAGGGGACGAGTAGCTTAGTGGTAAGTTGCTCGTCTCACAATTGAAAGGTTGTGGGTTCGAGTCTCACCTGCCGCTACTCTTCGCCCGCGACCAATCGGCGTGAGAGATTGGCGACGCTACATGACTCAACGGTCGATGTGTCGTACCAATAACCAACCGATCTAACATCTGTAAAATGTCAAAGCATGTTATTGAACTACTCCTGTGGTCCTAACACATTGAATTATGAACATATTGTTCATAAGTTTTTAAGAATTACTCCATGTGATGAAATCATGTGGCCTTCGCAAGTGATTTTTTCTGTCCTTTCTTGATCCGACTTTATTCACACATAGCTCTCAAAATCAGGCTTTAGTGAGTGAAGGCCAGTTTTAGCCCCTGGCATGGCAGAGCTATTTGTAGCTGGCTGTTGGCCATCTATGGCTATAGCCAGCTGTTGGCCAGTCATGGCTGTTGACCAGCTGTGACATGTAGCCATGGCTGTTGGTCAGCCATGGCTATAGCCAGCTGTTGGCCAGCCATGGTTGTAGCCAGCTGTTGGCCATCCTTGGCTGAAGCCAGCTGTTGGCCATCCTTGACTGAAGCCAGCTGTGGCTCTAGCCGGCTGTTGGCCAGCTGTTGGCCAGCCATGGCTGTAGCTGGCTGTTGGCTAGCCGTGGCTGTAGCTGGCTGTTGGCCAGCCATGGCTGTAGCCAGCTGTTGGCTAGCCGTGGCTGTAGCTGACTGTTGGCTAGCCATGGCTGTAGCCGGCTGTTGGCTAGCCGTGGCTGTAGCTGGCTGTTGGCTAGCCATGGCTGTAGCCGGCTGTTGGCTAGCCGTGGCTGTAGCCAGTGTGTGCGTGCCGGTAGGAGCTGGCGGCGGCCTGCCCTCCTGCTGTGTCCGGCCGAGGTGGCCGACCGGCCGTGTACCAGGACATCATGCGCTCCCTGGGTCTGCAGTCGGACGGTGGTCCGACGGACACCAGCACGAGGTCGGCGTCTGCGACCGACGTCCCGCGACGTCCCACGCCCAGGTGAACAATCCGCCACTCAAGTTTCCTTCAATTTCAAGGTGATACGGTAGGTTCGAGATCCATGCAGCAACTGCTTAGTATAAGCTTGTATCCTGTCTCTTCGATCAAGTGAACCGAACGCAAATTCAGCTTTACTTAATTATAAGATGTCATCACAGACTACAGGAAGTCAATGCTGCATCTCGCTCTGTCTGCTGACTGTTGACCTGTGACCTGTGTGTGTCAACAGTGCAACAGTGTCATCCAGGGGGACGAGTAGCCTAGGGGTAAGTTGATCGTCTCACAATCGAAAGGTTGTGGGTTCGAGTCTCACCTGTCGCTACTCTTCGCCCGCGACCAATCGGCATGAGAGATTGGCGACGCTACATGACTTATCGGTCGATGTGTCGTAAAAACCAATAACCAACAGTGTCATCCAGGTCACGTCCGGTGCCGGGGGTTCGTACGGCGAATGGTGCACCTCCCACCAAGCAGGGTAAGAAGGTTGCACCTGCGGCCCGAGATGATGTCACCCAGCGCTACCTGGCCTTCATAGATGAGGTACGGCCCGGCTCACGCTGATATTGGTACACCGGTCTGCTGGTATTCGGTGCGGAAGGCCACTGCCATCGTGCCGTTGGCGGAACGGAAAATTGTGATCGGAGGTGTCATTTCCCTGGAGGGGCTCCACGCATCGTTGGTAGTCTTGGTGACTGAATGCCCTCGAGCGTCTCGGAGGGTGCCTTCAGTAGAAAAAA
The DNA here is from genome assembly GCA_034440575.1 of Imbricaverruca yamaguchii. NCBI lineage: Eukaryota > Metazoa > Arthropoda > Thecostraca > Neoverrucidae > Imbricaverruca > Imbricaverruca yamaguchii. The sequence goes on from JAOTOL010001311.1 coordinate 346,008, forward strand.
AGATGATGAGCACATTTGGGCCTTCTCAATGGAACACCGCTTTCTGCTCAGGTGACGTCATTCGCCGATCGGAGTGGAGGGGAGGGCACCTGCCTCCAGTCCCTACTGCCTTGCCTCGGCTTTCTCCATTGGACTGTCTTGCACAGACTATTACTGGTTGTTGCTGCCTTTTTTGTTGCGTACACCGCGGCTTGGGTGGTAGAATGAAACCTTTTGGTTCCGGTATTTTGTGCTCATTATCAGCACATCTAGAAGAGTTGTTTTAGTGTAGCATCCCTCTTTCTGCCCAGCTGATCCAGGAGAAGCAGGACCTGGCGTCGCGATGTGAGGAATTGGTGTCGCAAGTGACTCTGCTGGAGGAAAGGCATAAACAACAATTTACCGGGCTCAGGGAAAAACATCGTGACGAAATGCAGGTAAGCGAACCCCATCCCTACCATCCAATGGCTTTTCTCTGGTGTTGTGTGTTGTTCCGGCTGTTCGTGGCAGCTGCCACATGATTCTTATATGGGCACGGCAATTTATTCGGATCAGTGTCCTTCGTGTCAGCTAATGTTAATTGTCCCTATGTTTAGAGGACTAATCAAAATTAGCTCGCATATTTAAATTCAGCCACTGCGGTGTCGTCACGATTGAATAATCGGCTGTGGCAAGCATGAGCGCCAGGCTATTGACTTGTTTGCCAAACGCGTCGAATGCCGGATCAGCGAACGCCGTGTGGTCGAGAGTGTGGCTCGTCGAACAGCATTGGCGCTACGTGTGCCACATAAACTGACGTCGAGGTACACCAGTGAGTGACTATCGTTTGCAGAACACCCGGAGGATGATTTCCGAATCCGAGCGCAGCAAGCGGCAGAAATGGATGGAAAAAGAGCGCGAGAAGATCAAAGTAAGTACCCTGCGGCGAATGCGCCGTTATTTGTTGAAAGTGGGAACGTACAGAACTGACTGGCCGTTCAATTTAGTTCGGATGTGATATTTGTTTTCTTTACATGTGCACTTTCATGTAAAATGTATTCGAGTAAAATTCCAGTCTCCTTATGCCATTGTGGTCATCTCATCTATACTGTTTTCTCTCTAGTCTGTATTTGTTCAGCTGTGATGTCTGCCTCTCTAGGGTTTAGTCATTCTTGAAACACTTCGAACATGTCTGCTGTCCGGAAAATTTGTGTTGGCGATTGCTTTCTTTCTGACGCCGTTCCATTTCACTCGTAGCCTTCTGCCATTTGAACTTACCATCTCCTCTTGCTTACATTACCTTTTTTCTGAAGGACTTCTCTGTGGTGGGCAAGCCGTTCGGGCAGGTAAATCTGGCTGGATGTATTCTGTGTACAGGCGTGCTCAAGCTCTCACAAGCCCAGAACAGGACGCGCGACACTCGCCGTTCTTTGCTTGGTATCAAGTTTTTACAATTATCAACGTGATGTATTTCTTTTATGATGTCATTTCACCCCTCCGTCCACTCCAAAATCCCTGCAACTGTACCTGCAAGACCCAAATTTCCCATGCTGCTGATAGTTTTTCTGTCTATAATGAGAGTATTATTTGGTTCGATAAACATTTCGGTAACTGCTTCCCCACTAACACATTCACATAGTACCTTGGAGCACCATCATATATTTAGACTGCCATGACAATCACGAAGTACTGAATATTCGCAATACGTCCACCTATGATTTCACCTGGTATTTTCACCTGCAATTGACTTACAACCCCCTCCTGCCTCCATCATAATAATCACCTCTCACCATGAACTGGGGAAGTACAGCCCATGTACCATTAAGCTCCTTAGCATAAGGTTCGAAGCTCTCAACCAATGGACGTGATCACGATTTTAAGGCATGTATGAATGTGACATGAAATGCAATATTTCACAATGGTGGCACGATTCATATATCCCAGTAGATCCTCAAGAATATGTATCATTTCGGCATTCTAGTTGATTACATTTTTGTCCCTGTGGTCGTAAGATCCCGAAATCAGACATCCGCAGGTGTCAGTTCGCATGCGATTTGTGCTGCGTATTGAGTGATACATTAGACATTAACGACGATACACTGCAAGCATTGGCTCGGCACCTGCAACTGCACCCTGGTAGCCTACAAAAGGTTCCACCCGCCAGTTTCGCTGTGTCTCGCACTGCCTGCTCTGGCTCATCCTATGTATGCAGCGTTGTATGACTTGGCTGTGTTGGCAGTGGTTGTCCTGTTTCAAACCGTCGTCAGCGTTTTTGGTTAGACGCAATGCGCTTACCTCATCGGCCAAGTGTTTTCACTGCTATTGTGTCTGTACTTTTTGTGTTGTACCGGTGGATGGTTCACCACCGATGTGCTGGCAATGTGTCTATGCTGCCTGTGTGATTGCGCATAGTGTGATTGGCGCGTATGTCGTTCCATATACAGGCACACAATTACTGATGGCGAGTGTACTCGGCGATTGTATGTGGATGGAGAGGGAACTGGTGAGCTGTTGGTACTCAGACATGCCAGCACTGAACGGTGTTGACACTCGGCCGTGCCTGCAGGAGACCACGGCTCGCGCCATGCAGCCCCAGATAGAGCAGATGATGCGGCAGCACACTGAGGAGACGGCGCGCATCAAACAGCATTACGAGACCGTGCTGGCTGGAGGTGACCGCGACTTCTCCGCCCGACATCACTCACTGATGGCTATCACACTGGACTGTTAAATTGGTTTAAGATATTCTGACTAGTTTGGTGTATGGGAGAATGAAGTTGTCACTATGACTACGACTGTGGAGTGTGCATCAGTGTGTGTGAGTGTGTATGTGTGTGTTTTGGTGTTGGTGTTGGTGTTGGCAGCCCTTGTTAAATGCTCACTGTGTGACCAATGTTCAGGTCACAGCGGGCAAATGGACGAAATCCGGGGCCGACTGGTGCGCGAGAAGGAGGAGGCAGTGGCAGCGGAGCGGCGGGAGGCAGGCGCCAGGTACGTCCCCAGAGTGGTGAGGAGGCTGGATCAGATACCTAGTCACAGTGGCCTGAGGCTAGGCACGTCCCCAGTGGTCAGAGGCTAGGTTAGGCATGTCCCCAGTGGTCAGAGGCTTGGTTAGGCACGTCCCCAGAGTGGTCAGAGGCTGGGTTAGGCACGTCCCCAGGGTGGTCAGAGGTTGGGTCAGGCACGTCCCCAGGGTTGTCAGAGGTTGGGTCAGGCACGTCTCCAGTGTTCAGAGGCTGGGTCAGGTACCTAGCCACAGTGGCCTGAGGCTAGGCACGTCCCAAAAGCGACAGGTTAGACCATGTGCAGCTGTCCCGAAGTGGGGTCACGGTATAGGCATAAATGGGTTGTGTGTGTATATGTATATATCTTTTTTTTGTATATTTATACATGTACATGTCTCACTCCCATGCATGTATGTAATTACACAAGCACACACACATCAAACAAACATGCACACATATATTTATATATATAATGTGTGTGTGTGTGTGTATGTATGTATGTATGTATGTATGTATGTATGTATGTACACTGTCATAACTCCTCCACATGATTAAGATAATGAGAAAGAGAGATAGGTAGGACACCCCATGTCTTGAACTCTCCAGTATTATTGAGGTTGCATCAGGCTTAGTGCAGGATGCACAAGTTACATTCTGGGTTTATTTTCAGTATGTTCAGGTTAATTTCTAATTATATCTGTCCTGCAGTATCTTATCATCATGGCTCTAGTGTGGAAGTACTTTGCAGCATTTCTTCTGTCTATTCTGATCTACAGATGTAACACCATCTCCCCTTCCTTGATTTGTGATCTGGATATCCCTTCTTCTCAGCTTTCCCCTTCATTTGCATATAATTGCTTTACTGTCGTCTTATCTGCAAGTACCTTATCATCACATTTCTTCTCCCGATTGCAATGATCTTATCGTCATATCTTCTCCTTACCGTGATCTGGTCAACCTCATTATCATTTTCCCTCCATTCGCAACAGCTGGCCTGTGAAGCCCATGCATTATTCTGAATCGTAAGTCAAGTGACAGGTTGTATTTTGCGACGTTCGCAGTGTACGCTATGCTACGTTTTTTATATCTGTGTTCGATGAATTCAGTTTCATCTTCCTGTCACTGTTCTTCCACCAGCATTTATTTATTCCCTTGCCTGGTGTTCAACGTTCGAATTGTTTTCCTTGAAATGAACGCGAATACTTTCGGATTCCAAGTTATGATCCCCTCTGTCCTTTTCCCGCGTCACATTCTCAAGTTGCCATGTTTTGATCCTGTTATTTTGTACGATGTTGGCGCTTTCTGTGTTTCATTTTCTTATCTTGTAATTTTATATCTGTCTCTCATAAGCATGGTTCTTGCCATGAACCCTCAGCAAGTGTTATGAAAAGTATAACACCGATATCTAAGCAACAACAACTAATCGCAACTGGATTTGAATGCATACCGGATACGCCGAATGATCATAAAGTATTAACTACAAACAACAATCTAATTATCTTGCAATTGCCTTGAATGTGAATGGAAAGTGCATCAGTAGTTCATGGAATGCTGCATTCGTTTAGCCACATTGTGAATATTGTGCACATACATAGTTAGAAACGAATCGCTTGTAGACATGCCTCGTCATTGTTGTGGCCCACTAAACCACATTCTGCTGCACGCTTTGCTTCTGAACCTGTACAGAGTTTGATGAGAACTGAACCTAATAGCTGCTTTCCTGTAGAGATTCCGTAGCGCTTGAACGGACACAATCGGTCTGTGTTCAGTTATGTTGTGGCTCCCTTCCACTGACATCCGAGGCCCATTTTTGGCCGATCGACTGACTTTTCCCTAGTGCTGACCTGCTAAGTGCCGCCATCGTGCCCGGCTGGTCGTCGACTCTGAACAGATCAGTGGGGTCTGCTTGGCTCGTATCGTGTGGAACGTTTGCCAGTCAACAGTCTACCTGTGGGAGTGTGTGGCCATCTTTCCCGCGGTCGAGCGCAGAATAGGACTGCTGCTGCTGATACTGGCGCCCTGCTGTTGGGTATACACTGTTATCCCAAGCCTTGAGCCGTTACCACAGCAGTGTACCTGTCGCCTATCGGGAGGCGATGCACGCCATCAGTGCGTCGAGTATCGTCTGAAGTTGAGCGGTCCATCGGTCGGTCGCGCGGCTGCTGTACCATGCAGCCATTCAGTGCGGATACCATGGCTGCCGCGCTGGCTCCAGGCGAACGCTGTTTGGTCGTCCTGCGTGTTGAAGTGTGCTGATGTGTGTGGTGGCTGTGGGCGGGATGAGCTCGGCTACACACATGTGAGTGGCCGTTAGGTGAGGCTGGGAGTTAGGTGAGCCACGGCTGGTGCTACCCTCTCTGATCAGTCAGGCGGAAAGGTGCGGCAGTCGAGGTGGCGCCATCGCCGCTGACTGCTGCGCCGCTGCAGGCAGCGGTGTGTGATGGCTGATATTGGCCTTAGCCATATCTGACCGTGGTGCGCGGCAGCAATTATGGCAGGCAAATGGTAGGGCGCGGTAGGCGTGGAAGTTGAGGTGGGGTGCAGGTGTCGCCATCGTCTCTGACCTTGGTGCTCAGCGTGCTCAGTGCTCAGTTGTCACAGGTAGGTGTCAGGCCGTGCTGATTATAGTGGCTGAGATGGGACACAGGTGACACCACCGTCTCTGACACTGGTACTCGGCAGCAGTTATGACAGGCGTGTGTCAGAGCGCGGCAGGTGTGGTGGGTGTAGTGGCCGATATGGGGCACAGGTGACGCCACCGTCTCTGGACTTGATGCCCGGCGACAGGCAGATGGGTTCGGTAGCTGAGCTGGAGTACAGGTGGCATCACCTTCTCTGATGATGGTGCGCGGCGGCAGGTACGACAGACAAGTGGCGGAGCTGAGTTCCCAGCATGAAGCAGCCGTGACCCGACTGGCGGCGGAGACTCGTGAGCTTCGGACACAGCTGCAGACGGCAGGGGCTGCCGCGGCTGCACAGCGCGAGGACACACAGCGGTGAGGGTGCACAGTGATGTGATGCACAGTGGTGAGGGTACGTAATGGGAGGATACAGCGGTGAGGGCATATAGCAGTGAGGTACACATTGAGAGGATGCATCGCTGCGAGGGTACACCGTGGGAGAATGCATCGCTGCGAGGGTATGCAGTGGGAGGATGCATCGCTACAAGGGTATACAGTGGGAGGATGCATCGCTGCGAGGGTATGCAGTGGGAGGATGCATCGCTACAAGGGTATACAGTGGGAGGATGCATCGCTGCGAGGGTATACAGTGGGAGGATGCATCGCTACAAGGGTATACAGTGGGAGGATGCATCGCTGCGAGGGTATGCAGTGGGAGGATGCATCGCTACAAGGGTATACAGTGGGAGGATGCATCGCTGCGAGGGTATGCAGTGGGAGGATGCATCGCTACAAGGGTATACAGTGGGAGGATGCATCGCTGCGAGGGTATACAGTGGGAGGATGCATCGCGGAGGGTACAGTGGAGGATGCATCGCTGCAGGGTATGCAGTGGGAGGATGCATCGCTACAAGGGTATACAGTGGGAGGATGCATCGCTGCGAGGGTATACAGTGGGAGGATGCATCGCTGCGAGGGTATGCAGTGGGAGGATGCATCGCTACAAGGGTATACAGTGGGAGGATGCATCGCTGCGAGGGTATACAGTGGGAGGATGCATCGCTGCGAGGGTATACAGTGGGAGGATGCATCGCTGCGAGGGTATGCAGTGTGAGGATGCTCAGTGGCGAAGGTATGCATTGGTGAGGACATACAATGGTGAGAGAACATAGAACGGTGAGGGGACAGAGTGGAAGGATGCGCAGTGGTGCGGACGCAGTCGGAAGATATACAGCGGAAGAACACAATAGTGAGAGCACGGTAAAGGGAGACATCGGTGAAGTAGCATGCAGAACGACGGTCATATGTCATATGGTTCAGAATCTCTGATTTTTTAATGAAGCAATCACATGAGTAAGCTGCAGGAGATGGCGATGGTGTCTGGTTGGTGTTGTGACCGGACCGTGTCTGCTGTAGGGAGGTGGAACGGCGCGTGCGCGACGCGCGCTGCCAGGCCGAGGACGAGGCGAGAGAAACGCGCAGGCGCATGGAGGATGAAGTGGAGGTACGGTCCTCCCACAGCCTCCACCCTGCGTGTGTGCGGTCTCACCACGCCACCGTTCCCTCGCGTGGTATGCGCGACCACTCCTCCGTTCGTCCTCCGACCATTCTGCTGTGCAGGTGTTTGTGTTGGTCGCTCGCTTTCATTTGATCTCCTTGTAGCATGATTCAGACATTGCAACTAGTGTTAGCTCTGAAAGCGCGATTGGTTTTGCATCCATGGACAATGGACATTGTTGGCATGACTCGGTTGTGATGGTTTTTCGGGTGGGGGTGGCACATTAAATTGATCGTGAACGCTGACATACGACTCTACTATATAAGCTTCTATCCGAATGACGTTTGTACCACAATAAGGCTGACTTAAGTATTGTTGCACCAGATTTATAATGTGCATTACATATGAATCGCCTTGCTTTGCAGCGAAAAACCCGAGAGCTACGCGAGAGATTACGACAGGAAACAGAAATGGCCCTCAAACAGCAAAAGGAGGAGCTAGACACAGCTGCCAGCAAGTACGTATATGATCTATCTGCTGCTGTATGGTGCAGCCATCTCTGCACCATAGTGAAATGCATGCGATTATATATTGCTTGTGAATTTTGCGTTCAGTGTTCGAGTGCATATGAGTGCATCTTGTTCCTGCGTATGCACGATTTCAAAGTCATTTCTGATGCGTTTTTTGTATAATTATATGCGCCGTTTATTATTGCCGAAGATGTATAAAGTTCATGTTCTGTGTCGTTTGAGTCGCAATATCAACCGCCGGCTGTGATCTGGTGTGAATTAGCAGTCGCCTTGGTGCGACATACCAGCTGGTTATGGCGACTGCCTCTTCCGTGTCTGTCGGCTGTGGTCTAGTGTAATTAGCAGTCGCCTTGGTGCGACATACCAGCTGGTTATGGCGACTGCCTCTTCCGTGTCTGTCGGCTGTGGTCTAGTGTAATTAGCAGTCGCCTTGGTGCGACATACCAGCTGGTTATGGCGACTGCCTCTTCCGTGTCTGTCAGCTGTGGTCTAGTGTAATTAGCAGTCACCTTGGTGCGACATACCAGCTGGTTATGGCGACTGCCTCTTCCGTGTCTGTCGGCTGTGGTCTAGTGTAATTAGCAGTCGCCTTGGTGCGACATACCAGTTGGTCATGGCGACTGCCTCTTCCGTGTCTGTCGGCTGTGGTCTAGTGTAATTAGCAGTCGCCTTGGTGCGACATACCAGCTGGTTATGGCGACTGCCTCTTCCGTGTCTGTCGGCTGCGATCTGGTGTACTTAGCAGTCGCCTTGGTGCGACATACTAGCTGGTTACGGCGACTGCCGCCTCTGTGTCTGTCGGCTGTGGTCTGGTGTACTTAACAGTCGCCTTGGTGCGACATACCAGCTGGTTACGGCGACTGCCGCCTCTGTGTCTGTCGGCTGTGGTCTGGTGTACTCAGCAGTCGCCTTGGTGCGACGTACCAGCTGGTTGTGGAGACTGCCGTCTCCGTGTCTGCATGGGGCGGGGATGACCGAGTGGTTGAGGTGTCCAGCTCTGGGTACCAACGGTCCCGGGTTCATCCCTCGTGTCACTCGGGACATTTCCTAATCTCGCGGCCCGCCGGCGAAACAGTGTGGGCGGCTCCATTACCCGTCCTCGTGCATAAAATGTGTCGAGAACCACCCACTAACCAAACAAACAGACAGTCGTTAATGTTTGCCGGTTCGTCCTGTGCCGACGCGTTCGACTCACCGACGCCCGTCTGAGCCTACCGGTGGCCTGACCTATGAGCCGTCTCAGCCGACTGCAGGCGGAGGTGCAGCGGCTGAAGGAGGAGCGCGACGCCAGACTGGAGGAGGTCATCGACCGTCTGGAGAAGGAGGTGCGCCGAGCCGAGGACAGCGAGGCCGACCGCTGGGCGCAGAAGATGAGGTGGGTGTCGGGTCAGGTGAATCGACTGTGTTGAGTATGAGTGTGGGGGGACCGCTGGGCGCAGAAGCTGAGGTGGGTGTGGGGTCGGGTGAATTCACTTTGTGGTTGGTGGGTATGGGGGACCAATGGGCGCAGAAGCTGAGGTGGGTGTCGGGTCAGGTGAATTCACTGTTTTTTTTTTGGGGGGGGGGCACTAGGCCTTGGCTTGGTCTGGTCGGGGTCACAAGAGGGCTGCACTCCAGGAAAGATGGGACAAACCGTGCATCGCAAAATAACACGTTGCTTGGTGAATTGTGATATGAACGATTGCTGTTGTTCACCCGTGGTGGTTCCTTTGTCAGCTGTTCGCATCGGTGTTCTGAGCATCGGTTTGTCAGAAGGACCTGCATATCTTATTCCTGATGTCCTTGCCTGATGGATTCCGCGTCCATATCGGACTGGCTTCTTGTCCTCGTGTGTGTTAATGTGTTAGTATCACGGACGCCTGCATATACTATGTTACTAGCAGGTAGTACTGTGCCCTTGGCTGTCTGATTCCTCATCCATCTGCGTTATGTCAGTGACAAGCTCCACGTGCCATTCCTCAGGAAGCTGGAGGAGAAGCACGCGCAGGACCTCCGTTCCCTCGAGTGTTCCGAGGAGCGATTCAAGGCCAAGTACCTGGACTCTCGCGCTAATCTGGCCGAGCGCGAAGAGCAGCTGCTTGAACTCAAAAGTCGGATAGCGCGCAAAGACGCCGAGATTTCCGAAATGAAGCAGGTAGAGGAGCATGTATACTGGGGAGTGTTGGCCATTGGGCTGGTCATATGCTCGCAGGATTTTAGCAGTGTATGGAATGGTGGGGCAATGTTCCACAAGCCTGCTCATTGTTGACTCTTGCATGATCAGGTAGCTGCTTAAATAACTGGTACTTAGTTGCCTATTATGAGGTATGAGAGCGTGTGCTATCCCGCTGAAGTGTGCGGAGTGTGTACCACGATGCTTGTCAGGTGTGTGGGGTACCTATCACTCTGCCACTCTGTCAGTTGTGAGGAATGAGGAGCACCGGCGGTACTTGAGACGTGAGCACCATCCCACTGTACTGTGAGGTATGGGGAGGGGTACCATTCCATTGCTATATCCTGTGATGTGTGGGGAGTGAGCACCTCTCCACTGTTTTTTCCTGTGAGGTGTGAGAGTGAAATACCACCACATTGTCTTGTGGTACCACACTCCTGGGTAGTGTGAGAGGGGTGGTCGGCGCCCCCCAGAAAACCAATCCACCACCCCCCAGCATCGCTGCGAGGTGTTAAGAGTGAGCATCACCCTACTGTCGTGTCCTGTGAGGTGCGACGAGTGTGCACCACCCACTGTCATGCTGTGTAAGAAGTGAGCACCACCCGCACTGTCCTGTCCTATAAGAAGTGAGCACCACCCCACTGTCGTGTCGTGTAAGAAGTGAGCACCACCCGCACTGTCCTGTCCTATAAGAAGTGAGCACCACCCCACTGTCGTGTCGTGTAAGAAGTGAGCACCACCCCCACTGTCCTGTCCTATAAGAAGTGAGCATCACCCCACTGTCGTGTCCTGCGAGGTGTGAGGAGTGAGCATCACTCCACTGTCGTGTCCTGTGAGGTGTGGGGAGTGAATACCACCCCCTGTCCTGTCTGAGGTGTGAGGAGTGAGCACCACCACACTGTCGTGTCCTGTGAGGAGTGAGCACCACCCCACCGTCGTGTCCCGTGAGGTGTGAGGAGTGAGCACCACCCCACCGTCGTGTCCCGTGAGGTGTGAGCAGTGAGCACACCCCACCGTCGTGTCCTGTGAGATGTGAGGAGTGAGCACCACCCCACCGTCGTGTCCTGCGAGGTGTGCGGAGTGAGCACCACCCCACCGTCGTGTCCTGTGAGGTGTGTCGAGTGAGCACCACCCCACCGTCGTGTCCTGTGTGGTGTGTCGAGTGAGCACCACCCCACCGTCGTGTCCTGCGAGGTGTGCGGAGTGAGCACCACCACACTGTCGTGTCCTGTGAGGAGTGAGCACCACCCCATCATCGTGTCCTGTGAGGTGTGAGGAGTGAGCACCACCCCACTGTCGTATCCTGTGAGGAGTGAGCACCACCCCACCGTCGTGTCCTGTGTGGTGTGAGGAGTGAGTACCACCACACTGCCGTGCCCTGTGAGGAGTGAGCACCACCCCACCGTCGTGTCCTGTGAGGTGTGAGGAGTGAGCACCACCACACTGTCGTGTCCTGTGAGGAGTGAGCACCACCCCACCGTCGTGTCCTGTGTGGTGTGAGGAGTGAGCACCACCCCACCGTCGTGTCCTGTGAGGTGTGAGGAGTGAGCACCACCACACTGTCGTGTCCTGTGAGGAGTGAGCACCACCCCACCGTCGTGTCCTGTGTGGTGTGAGGAGTGAGCACCACCACACTGTCGTGTCCTGTGAGGAGTGAGCACCACCCCACCGTCGTGTCCTGCGAGGTGTGAGGGGTGAGCACCACCTCACTACCATGTCCTGTGAGGTGTGAGGAGTAAGCACCACCACACTGTCGTATCCTGTGAGGAGTGAGCACCACCCCATCATCGTGTCCTGTGAGGTGTGAGGAGTGAGCACCACCCCACTGTCGTATCCTGTGCGGAGTGAGCACCACCCCACCGTCGTGTCCTGCGAGGTGTGCGGAGTGAGCACCACCTCACTACCATGTCCTGTGAGATGTGAGGAGTGAGCACCACCCCACCGTCGTGTCCTGTGTGGTGTGAGGAGTGAGCACCACCCCACCGTCGTGTCCTGTGTGGTGTGAGGAGTGAGCACCACCCCACCGTCGTGTCCTGTGTGGTGTGAGGAGTGAGCACCACCCCACCGTCGTGTCCTGTGTGGTGTGAGGAGTGAGCACCACCCCACCGTCGTGTCCTGTGGTGTGCGGAGTGAGCACCACCCCACCGTCGTGTCCTGTGTGGTGTGAGGAGTGAGCACCACCCCACCGTCGTGTCCTGTGTGGTGTGCGGAGTGAGCACCACCCCACCGTCGTGTCCTGTGTGGTGTGCGGAGTGAGCACCACCCCACTGTCGTTGTCCTGTGTGGTGTGAGGAGTGAGCACCACCCCACTGTCGTGTCCTGTGTGGTGTGAGGAGTGAGCACCACCCCACCGTCGTGTCCTGTGTGGTGTGCGGAGTGAGCACCACCCCACTGTCGTGTCCTGTGAGGAGTGAGCACCACCCCACTGTCGTATCCTGTGTGGTGTGAGGAGTGAATACCACCCCACCGTCGTGTCCTGTGTGGTGTGCGGAGTGAGCACCACCCCACCGTCGTGTCCTGTGTGGTGTGAGGAGTGAGCACCACCCCACCGTCGTGTCCTGTGTGGTGTGAGGAGTGAGCACCACCCCACCGTCGTGTCCTGTGTGGTGTGAGGAGTGAGCACCACCCCACTGTCGTGTCCTGTGTGGTGTGAGGAGTGAGCACCACCCCACCGTCGTGTCCTGTGTGGTGTGCGGAGTGAGCACCACCACACTGTCGTGTCCTGTGAGGAGTGAGCACCACCCCACTGTCGTATCCTGTGTGGTGTGAGGAGTGAATACCACCCCACCGTCGTGTCCTGTGTGGTGTGAGGAGTGAGCACCACCCCACCGTCGTGTCCTGTGTGGTGTGAGGAGTGAGCACCACCCCACCGTCGTGTCCTGTGTGGTGTGAGGAGTGAGCACCACCCCACCGTCGTGTCCTGTGTGGTGTGAGGAGTGAGCACCACCCCACCGTCGTGTCCTGTGTGGTGTGAGGAGTGAGCACCACCCCACCGTCGTGTCCTGTGTGGTGTGAGGAGTGAGCACCACCCCACCGTCGTGTCCTGTGTGGTGTGAGGAGTGAGCACCACCCCACCGTCGTGTCCTGTGTGGTGTGAGGAGTGAATACCACCCCACCGTCGTGTCCTGTGTGGTGTGCGGAGTGAGCACCACCCCACCGTCGTGTCCTGTGTGGTGTGAGGAGTGAGCACCACCCCACCGTCGTGTCCTGTGTGGTGTGAGGAGTGAGCACCACCCCACTGTCGTGTCCTGTGTGGTGTGAGGAGTGAGCACCACCCCACCGTCGTGTCCTGTGTGGTGTGCGGAGTGAGCACCACCACACTGTCGTGTCCTGTGAGGAGTGAGCACCACCCCACTGTCGTATCCTGTGTGGTGTGAGGAGTGAGTACCACCACACTGTCGTATCCTGTGAGGAATGAGCACCACCCCACCGTCGTGTCCTGCGAGGTGTGCGGAGTGAGCACCACCCCACCGTCGTGTCCTGTGTGGTGTGAGGAGTGAGCACCACCACACTGTCGTGTCCTGTGAGGTGTGAGGAGTGAGCACCACCACACTGCCGTGCCCTGTGAGGTGTGAGGAGTGAGCACCACCACACTGTCGTGTCCTGTGAGGAGTGAGCACCACCCCACTGTCGTATCCTGTGAGGAATGAGCACCACCCCACCGTCGTGTCCTGTGTGGTGTGAGGAGTGAGCACCACCCCACCGTCGTGTCCTGTGTGGTGTGCGGAGTGAGCACCACCCCACCGTCGTGTCCTGCGAGGTGTGAGGAGTGAGCACCACCCCACCGTCGTGTCCTGTGTGGTGTGAGGAGTGAGTACCACCCCACCGTCGTGTCCTGTGAGGAGTGAGTACCACCCCACTGTCGTGTCCTGTGAGGTGTGTCGAGTGAGTACCACCCTGTTGCGGTGCCGCCCACAGACAGCAGAGATACTGCAGCAGGAGCAGCAGCAACTCGGCGACGTCATCGAAGCAGAGTTCAAGAGCCAGGTAGTGGAGCTGCGGCGCGGCGCCGACAGGTGGCAGCAGCGGCTGACCGAGGCAGAACACCGGCACCAGTCCGAGCTGGCCGATCGACAGCGCCAGCTGGACCGGTGTATAGAGCAGCGCGACCTGGACCTCCAGCAGCTCCACAAACAGTCAGTAAACGCAGACTCCGGCAGCTGCCCATGTCCGATACGCATCGGACAAGTGTCCAACTGCTGCACGGTGGACAGGAGCAATTCTGACTTTCCAACTCAACCTTCTGATGTTCTCAAACTTAACACCCAAGATTTCAGGTCGCATAGAAATCTGGAATAGAAATCCGTCTCATGGCCCCTGGCTTACTCATGACAGCATTGCCAAAGTTCTCGGTCAGATTCCGGCCTTGTAAAATTATAAGTAGCATTGGCATTTTCGGAAAAAAAAATCCTTGATTCCGGGGACGAAATTGTATGTGTTGCGTAACTACATGTCGTCGAACTCACCTCATAAATACGAATGCAATGTGGCGTTTTGGAAGCAAAATACCCTGCTGCGCACGTTATGGTTTCGCCATTTTTGTTTAATAGGCGATGCAAACTATCGTAAGCTAATCAAATCAAGTTAAGAGCAAGCAAGCTTCCGTCGTCTCCCGGGCTTTTCTCAAAAACAACGTGTGAGTCGATTCGACGCGTTCCATCTGTGACAAGGAATTCGATAAGACCGATAACTTCCGATAGTCCAGTTTCCTATTGTTTTACTACCAAATGCACCATTCATTGACCAAATGGTTTCACTTGGTCCCATCGTCCACTTTGTCGGTGCCCGTCCAACACTAATGGTTCTTGCATGGCTCGAACACGATGCAAATATGCTGATGATGAACTGAGTACTGCTGTATATTAGCGCGTTCTATTATGGGAAGTTTTGGTTTATCCGGTTTCTGGGTTCCAATCCTCGGCCAATTATATCGCCAATATCCTTTCACTGACCACTATGCACCACCTGCAGAATCAAGGAGGCGTTCTCAGCCAAGGACCAGAAGATTGAAGAGTTGTCCGCCTCACACCAACTCAGTCAGAAGAAGGTGAAGCAGCTGGAGAACTTGCTGGATAAGATGCGGTTAGTTGGCTGTCGCTGCGGCGGAGGAGGATCCGGCAAAATCTAGTGTATCATCTGCCGGACAACTCCGTGCCGTAGGCGCACCAACAGGGACCAGATCCCGCCAGCTGGCTGGGTGGCTGCCAGCTCTGGCGGCGCCAGCCCGGCGCTGGGTTTCAGCTGACCACCACCCGTCAAATGGCGATTGTTGGGAGTGGCGCAGACCGCTGTCGTCGGACGGTCCGACGCTGGGTTTCAGCTGACCACCACCCGTAAAATGGCGGTTGTTGGGAGTGGCGCGAACCGCCGTCGTCGGACGGTCCGACGCTGGGTTTCAGCTGACCACCACCCGTCAAATGGCGGTTGTTGGGAGTGGCGCAGACCACTGTCGTCGGACGGTCCGACGCTCGGCGCGACTGTGGCTGAGTCTGCTGCCGGATTGTGCGCACCTCTGGCATGGCGCAGCAGCTGGACCACGTGACCACGTGGGGTCAGATAGTCAGGGGTCAGTGGAGGTTCTCAGAGTAGCTCGGACAGACCTCCACGTCGTGACGTCCGGGACTGTCGGTGTGCGACGGTGTATACTTCGCGCTGTTTCGATTTGCACATTTGATGTTCATCCAGCTTCATCTAGGGCGTGTAATTTATTTATGTGTATGGCGCAATACCTCGTTCGTTCTCACATACCCATATATTTGTGTGTGTTTGTGTGTGTTGTCGTGGATTATATCTTCTACCATCCGGAGGGGTCGTTCATCGCGTGATGTGTCCATGAGACATAGGCTTCATGTACTGCACCTAAGTTATCCGCTTCGGTGTATTATCGAGTTGTGAAAGTACTACGGTGTGATAGCTTTACGATATGCCGTTATTTCGCGGCACCCAGCGGTGTTATCGCGTTATGACTCGCATTGCTCCAGGTGCTAGCCATCCGTCACTGCTGCCACACTAGTGTGGAACGTCCTGGAATTTATAAATTTTCGTGGGAAACTACACTCGGTAGGAACTTGTTTCACCTGCAGACAGAGCTCCAGCTTCTGGATTTTTTCCCGTGAAGCTTCAGATCATATTACTGGAGTAACTGTTACTTGTTTTCACCATGTTCGATTCCTGGCGTATGTCTCGTCACGATCTCCCCAGCAGAGGCGATGTTTATATGTCGCCATCTTTTTCTCGCACTGTTCCGTTATATTGCCAAATTGTTTCAACGTCATCAGGGATTTTTTTTACGCCGTCGACTGCCACACCCCGCTCTGCGAAACAAAATGAATTCCAGGACATCGC
This sequence comes from Imbricaverruca yamaguchii, assembly GCA_034440575.1. Classification (NCBI taxonomy): domain Eukaryota; kingdom Metazoa; phylum Arthropoda; class Thecostraca; family Neoverrucidae; genus Imbricaverruca; species Imbricaverruca yamaguchii. The sequence continues at coordinate 362,117 of JAOTOL010001311.1, forward strand.
TGGTGTGTCAGTTTGCCACTTTGACCTGCCAGTCGCGGTCAATTACACAGTCAGCTCCGCGTGTGACATGTGCAGCTGTGTCAGTTCAGCGCCAGTACGGCGAGACTGAGCCAGGCCCTGCCACAGTAGCGGCGCCGGCTCCGCCCGCCCCATCTAGTCAAGTCGATGTGCTAGTGCTGTGGTCGCCCGTGTCGGCGCACGTCCGAAACGCGTCTAGTCGCCGCCGTGTCTAGTCGGTCACGTTGTGATTCAGCCCTCGAGCGGCTACTACCGTCCGCCCATGGATCCGTCCACTTTGCCGAGCGCCAGTCGTGTCATGTCGTGTGTCCCCTCGCCCCACCACTGCCGCTTCCCGCAACTTAGTGCAAATACTTGTGGCCGCGTGAGAACGGCTACATCTGCGTGTGTACTTACAGCTGCCGTCCGGTGCACCTGGGAATAAACTCCACGTTTGCAGTTTTGTAACAATCTGATCGATCCAGTTGGTCAAACGGTGCTACTGCCAGGGCCAACAAAAAGCCGTGTAAGCTAGTTTTGTCCCGGCCAGCAGTGCCAACCGGCTACAGCCGGTTATATGGCCCGCCCTATTTCATTTGTGTGTCCCTTTTTGTTGTAATATGTGAGTTCACCGTTCTTTTACCATCATTATGCTTGTACTACCATCGTGAAAGTTTTGTTTAGGAAGACGAAGTTCTCGTTTATGCAGGTGTAGTTTTCATGCATCTACAATTTTTTCCTTTAAAATATTATGGACTCTATAGGTAACAATTATTTGTGGAAAAAAACTTGCTTCGCATTATTAGTTTTGTTTCGATTTCTCTCACACATATTGGTAAGTTGTGGTTGAAGAAGCACTTGTCAAGTGGAGTTTTGTCCACCTTCACCTTTTACGGTGAAAGTGGACAAAAGTGCCAATAGGAATAACGAAAGTGGACATAACTAATTTTGTTCAGCTGGTTAAAATCATGGTTTTCATAATCTGTGCAATCGATTAAAACTGGTGTAGCTGATTCAGAAAAGTTCTCCAGCCATGGCCAGTGTGAGATTGAGGTTGACATAAGGATGCGTTTGAAGGTCTCGAAGAATATACTTGAATTTGGTTGCATCGGTGTAATAGTAGACTATTGTGTTCAAATGAATATAACGGTGGTATTTGCCGCCAGCAGAAAATGGACTACCGAGAGCACTACGCTCATGTATGACCAAACATAACCTGACGAGGCAAAAGAGGATAACAAAATAACTGCACAGCCTGCACAAGGTGAAGCACTGAAGCGCAGCCGCGTAAAGCGGTCTCATCACACCACTTAGCTGTGCAGCCGTCGGAAACACCCTTCCAACTTGCTCACGTCGCGCTGCATATCTTAACCTGAACGAAAGACATGGTCATCGATGCTCTGCGGTCACTGATCTCTGTGGGCTGGCCACGCGGGTTCGCAAACAACTGAATGTGAATGCGGTGCTGATATCGCATGATTACATGCTAAACGCAACGATCAATCCGGAGCATGTTTGTCTCATCTCGACCACAGAGGCAGGCCGATCTCCGCCTGATGACGCGCGATCCGCGGTTCACCTCGTGGCAGTGCACCGGCACCGAAAATCTGCAGCAATGTTGAGTCCGGTGACCGGCCTACATTCCTGACATCTACCGGAGTGCTGGTGTAGTCATCGTCGAAACGTTGCCACGAGATGTCATTGCTGTGCTGGGCGTGGGCGATGCGGGCCTCCAGAGGATAGAGTGCAGCTGGCTTGCCGTTTGAAGGGTAGCTCACCGTGAAAAACGGGTCTCGCACGGGCGGGTTTCGGAGGAACCCGACGCCTGTGGACGAAGGCATTGATTAGTGGCAGGTCCTGTATGGCTGGATTCTGGATTCTGGTCGATGGCAGGTTCTGAGAGCCGAGAAGCCGCTGGTGGTGGGTGTGCTAATGCCGGCTAGTGGATTAGGGCAATGATATGCATGGACACCGGGTTTGTGAAGGTAGAAACGGGTGCTGATAAAACCAGAGGTGAAAACGTCCAACCTGCTACAGGAAGCCTGGATCAGAACTATAGCACTATATGATTTACCTCTTCCTATGGTGAGCGCAAAATTACGCAGCCTTCGCCTCCCCTTCCAGTCAAATTTATCGCCGCACTGTCCCAGGGTGCTAAAAGTGGAGAGACCGTAGAGTATCAAGGCTGCAGTACATAGATGTTTAACGGCCGGAGTGTCTGCGTAGGGTAGCTGATGTATTATCGTGCCAAGCCACTGCTTCAACTCTGCCGTAATAGCCGCAGTTGCATAGCCAACTGGGTGATATGACGTCACACCCAACTGCGGCATTGGGGAAATTAGTCGCTGTGTTATCACGGGGATGGCTTCTTACATTTGTTTAATATTGTGAAGTTCCCGGAGCCACGATAATATTGATAACGCTTCTATGCAGCGAACAATTCAGAACTCACGTTAGAACAAACCGTCCACGGCCCACGAAACCGTCAGAACAAAACCGACGGTTTCGTGAGCCATCCTGAAAGTTACGAGTGTCTGACCATCGGAGCTTGACGGGAAGGTGCGCCCATGGTCTGGTGTTGTGACACAGAGTTATCAGTGGGTCAGCGGCGGCACGGCTCATCCTCTGGCCACGTCGCGGCCGTCCGTGCGACTGTTCCGACCTTGGTGCCGCACCGCAGCCTGCCCCGCTAATGCCGCGCTCGCGCTGGGAGCCGCCCGCGCAGGTCGGTCGGTGGACGGTGAGACGTTTTTGCCCTGTCCGGAAGAGTGCGTGCCGCCAGCGTCCAACATCCGACACCTGACTGCTGCCACCAATATACAGTTGGTGAGCGTGCGCTCCCGCTCTGATGATAGTCCTTCGCCGTCGGTGGCCTTGTGGCTGTGTACTTTTGACAGCAGTGCCAATTTCGCCGCCCCCAGGGTTTCTTACAGTAAGTTTTCTACGGGCAGCATCGGATCGGCGCGTCGGGCGCATGGAGCAATGCAGGGAGGAGGGTAAGACAGCGGTGCGAGGAGCGAGGTGACATGTGACCTGTGGTGGTCCGTGGCCGGTATCCATGTAGCGGCTTCGCCGACCGAGCGTCATCCACCTTTCTCCCTGAAGAGGAGGGACAGACCTTTTCAGCATACTGCGCGACTGTGTCGTTACACTTGCTGTTGCGTGAGTCGACGCTTACTGACTGCACCGAGGGGCTGTGCCACATCTGAGGAGGGTGGTCCCACCCTGCCGCTGGAAAGCCACCGACTCTGGAAGTCTTCAATAGAGCACGACCTGTACGCTCGGCCGGTCATTCGTTGTTAAAGTCCAGTGCGAAGTGCCAATGCCCAGCATGTGCGTATTACACTATTTAAGGGAAAAAACACAAACGGAGGACATTTCACTCCCTGGAACGTTCTCGTTGACCACGCGTGTGCAACAACGGGTGGAGCTCCGTCAGTGGCATTAACTTTGCCTGATGTTGGATCTCGCTCAGTGGCACTAACTGAGCCTGCTGTGGGTTCTCGCTCAGTGGCACTAACTGAGCCTGCTGTGGGTTCTCGCTCAGTGGCACTAACTGAGCCTGCTGTGGGTTCTCGCTCAGTGGCACTAACTTGCCGTGTCGTTGGATGTGGCCCGGCAATACTAACTTTGTTGTTGGATCCGGCTCAGAAACAACAGCTTGCCCTCCCGTTAGAGCTGTTCAGAAGACGTGTTGCTAGTATGCCACTCACAAGTTCGTTGCCTTGATAAGTATGCCCTTCGTAGTAACATTCTTACTTTCACTTTGGCAACAGAGGGATGCAGGATGAATAAACAAGAAAGGAAGGTAGGATGGCATGAATTAGGACAAATTTCTGAATATGTAAGAAGAATAATTGGATTCTGGGAAGACATTTTTGTGTGGGAAAACTTTCAAGGAAGATCTATTTTTTCGCTCCTATATTTTGCGTGATTTTATGCCACCGTGACAACATGTAATTCCACACCATGACGGTACCTGTCACATGTTTTGAAGTCCAGGCTCTTATTGTGTTTATCATCTAATGGTCTTTCCCTATTGTCTTGAAAGTGTCAAGTCAAACGTTTCATGAAATCACTGGACTCCCATTGTTCCCAATTTGTTGGCAACGGCGTGGATGAGTGCTACATACTTGGTCTTCAAATGTGCCGTATGCGCGGCACGGTATGGACTGCACATATGACCCCTATGACGTACCGTCCGTGCGGCGCGTTCTGGACCGTACACCTGACCCTTATGACGTACCGTGTATGCGGCGCGGTATGAACTGCACATCTGACCTGGGGTGGATGCTTGTGTACCTTCTGTATTGCCCGTGCAACACGAGTACAAATATTGGTGTTGGCATGCAATACCAATATTTTGATTGCTCTTCCTAATGATCACCCAATGCTGGTATTCACTCCATGTATTTCCAGAGGGCACTAATCTCCTTTCAAAGATATTTATGTTGCGCAGTGCATCATAATATAGCAATCCTTTGCATTGATGGAATCGCCTGTATAGTTGGTTCTGCCAAAGAAACAGTGATATTTTTGTTTACAACTTAGCGTTTAGTTTACGATGTTCCATGAAACCAAAGTAGCTTAATTAGACGTTGGCAACACCAATGGTTCTGCGAAGCCTTCATATATGCACCTGACCCCACGACGTACCGTGTATCCGGCGCGGCATGGGCTGCACGCCTGACCCCCATGAAGCACCGTGTATCCGGCGCTGTAGATACTGCACGCATGGCCTGCTGGGTGCGCCACGTGCACGCTGCGGCCGACTGTGACGTACCTGGCGCGCGCGGCGGTGACGCGAGGCTGACGAAGTAGACGGGAGAGTCGCGGCCCGGCGCGCGCACCGCCGCCAGGCGGGCCGGCGGCGGCGGCGACGCAAAGCCGTGCGTGATGGCCGGTACTCCGGGCCGAATCAGCGTGAAATGTGCGCCGAACGGAGCGCCGTCGACGGCGACCGTCAGAGCGAGTAGCGCCGCCGTCACACCGACGATCCTGCAACGGTGGAGGAGCCGTGAAGGTGGCGTCGCTGCCGGCTCCGCCGAGCGATGGCCGGGTCTGTTTGTCAGGGGTCAATGTGGGTTAGTTGTGGCCGTATCTCGGTGGCCAGGGATGGATGTGGGCTGGTGGTGGCCGTATCGCGGTGGTCAGGGATGGATGTGGGCTGGTGGTGGCCGTATCGCGGTGGCCAGGGATGGATGTGGGCTGGTAGTGGCCGTATTGCGGTGCCCAGGGATACATATAAGACATAAAGACATAAAAAACATAAAAGATTAGTGCAACTATGAGCCACAAGGACCCTTCTTGGTTGTACTCCGTACACTGAACCAGTTGTCCATCAAATCTGTCAATCAGCCCTCCCTGTAATACTGAAAAGCAAGCCCTCTATTCTTATAATGATTGTCTATGCTGTTTTTAAAGATGTCCAATGTGCTGCTACTGACAATGTTTTCTGGCAGCTGGTTCCAGTGTTCTACTACCCTGTTGGTGAAGAAAGTCTGCCTTGACCTTGTTCTGCTGTGGTTAACTTTAATTTTGGATTGGTGACCTCTAATTGCATCATTTCTGTTCAATTCAAACATTTCCCCAAGATATCCCCTCTCCAGACCATGGACAAATTTAAAGACCTCGATGAGATCTCCTCTCAGCCTTCTATATCTAAGTGAAAACATATTCAATTTCTTCAATCTTTCCTCATATGCCAGGTTGCTTATGCCATTAACCATTTTTGTAGCCCTCTTTTGTACTCTCTCTAAAAGCCAATAATCTTTTTCATAGCTAGGAGACCAAGCTTGGATGCAGTATTTCAAATGTGTGCCTGGCATATGCACAGTAAAGCTTCCTGATCACTTCCTCACTTCTGTATGATACATTCCTATTTATTGCCCCGAGCATTCTCAGTGCCTTCTTCCTGGCTTCCCTAGTTTGTTCTGATGCCTCCAATTTTGTGTTTAGAATAACACCTAAATCCTTCTCCTGTTCAGTCACTGATAGCACTTGGCCACCCATCAAGTATGGAGCCTTCATATACTGCTTACCTACATGCATGATTTTGCACTTATCAAAATTAAATTTAATTTGCCATTCTTCGGACCACTTCACAAGATCGTCTAAGTCTTTTTGCAGCGAGATATGCTCATCTTGACCTGTTATTGCCCTAAAAACCTTCAAATCATCCGGAAATTTCAAAACTACTGCTTAGGCCACTTTCAATGTTATTTACAAATATAATGAACAGCAGTGGCCCCAGTACTGACCCCTGGGGGACTCCACTAAGAACATTTTGCCATGATGACTTTGTACCATTTAGCATATGTAGGATACATGTAGGCTGGTGGTGGCCGTATCGAGGTGGCCAGGGATACATGTGGGCTGGTGAGCGTTGGTTGTTTGGTTATTGGTTTTACGGCACATCGATCGCTGAGTCATGTAGCGTCGCCAATCTCTCACGCCGATTGGTCGCGGGCGAAGAGTAGCAGCAGGTGAGATTCGAACCGACAACCTTTCGATTGTGAGACGAGCAACTTACCCCTAGGCTACTCGTCCCCGGGCTGGTGAGCGTGACGCCGGGCGAGTGTGGCGGCGAATAGTTTTGTCCGAAGCCTCTCGGGTTCGGGAATTGGCGCCTCTAACGGAACGTATTTACGATGTTCTGCAGCCAGGACACCGCGGATACATCGAGGATATTCTCGATAAATTCAGATGAAGCGTTGTTTTGGACTAAGTTACTGCTAGACTTCATTGCTTAAGCAATTGTATGTTTCACGTTTTATCAATGTGATGTTTTTGGAGATAAATTATATCCCTAGGTCACTGGCTTATCGGTTATTGAAGCGTACCATGGTACATGCTGGGGAACCTGCACGCTTAATTGGACGAGAATAAACCATCGTCCATATGTCCAATTTATCTAGAAGCTCCTGAAGCGTTCGATTGCATGCGCATTTTAGTGAAGGTTCAAACTACTGCCGAGATTTGACATGCTGCATACGTGGATTTCATATCATCTCAACTTGTTCAGAGCTAGGGTACGGATGTTGATAATCGTATGGCTAATTTCGGTCGAGGCGCTTTGCACAAATGAAATGCTGCTATAATTAGTTACACTGAAATTGCACATGTTCTTCGACATCTATTATGATTCATGTACTTGAATCCGGTTGCCGTGTCTCCGATATTCATGTGCACGCAGACATTTTTGTTTTTTGCTCGTGTTCCAAAGTAGCAACTTGCATTGGTTAATACAACCATGGTCTAATACCCATCGCTGCAAAATTGGAACGCTTTCACCAGGGTGTCAGTATTTCCACTACTGACGACTTCATCCTCGTCTGTCCCTCACTTACCCCACTTAGCTTACTCAGCTTCTGCTGTGGTCAGTCTCCGGTCAGCAGCCATGCCATGAAACTATGTACTTTAAATTTTGATGAAAATTCAATTTGAATCGATTCGAGGAATATCGATCCCTGATCGCCAGTCAGCCACGCATCAGGTCCAGGCATCTCGGTCACTTCAAATGGGGCGTGTGAGTTATCGGGCGCGATGGATAAGGCGATGCCGCTGTGTCCAGTCTGCGCTGTTTAGCCAGATGATATTGCGGTGTTCAGCCAGACTACACTGTGGTCCCTGACCAGGCGACACTGTGGTCCCTAGCCCGGCGACACTGTGGTCCCTAGCCCGGCGACACTGCGGTGTGTAGTCAGACGACACTGTGGTGTCTAAACAGGCGACACTGCGGTGTTTAGTCAGACGATACTGCGGTGTCTAGCCGAGCGAAACTGCGGTGTATAGCTGGGCGACACTGCAAGGCGACACCAGGGCGGTGGAAAGCACAACTGTCCTGCATCCGTATTCGATGGATGGTAGAATTCCTGAGCGATTTCTTCAACACGAGGGTAGCGTTATTACCGGCAGGGCGGTCCGTCGGAAAAGTCAGTTCACACGCTCCTGATTTCAGCAGTAATGATAAGAGGAGAAAGGGAGAGAGGGAGAGAGAGAGAGAGGGCAGTGAGAGTGACCGGATGTGTTCCTGCACCTCTTCGCACTGTCGCCGGATTTTCTGAGGTCAGAGTTGACAGGTGTTTGTTTCCCTGTCGCGTGGGTGCTGCTGGCCGCTTATCGGTGCGACAGCGTCTCGCAGATTAGCTTCTCGGTGCCCTTTGTGTTTAGCGCACAGTTGAAATGAAGCAGTGGCGCCAGATGTTACGTGCCGTTTGTCTGGCGCCCTCTCATTATCGCCGCTCGCCGAGGTTTCGTGACTTGCATTACCTCCGAGGCTACTCCCAATTTCGCGATGGGACACGGTGAGCAAGGGTGGACGAGGAAGCCGGTAGGCTTCCATAGCTTTTAGTTGCTTATTTGCTTGGTTTTTACATCAGAGTGGAATCTAATCATAGCCCGTAGATAATGGACTAGTCACGGACGAGGATGACGGAAGGAAATACGATCTCTTACTGAAGACCTTCCGGCAGGGACCTCCTCAGATGGAAGTGGCTATGTCAGTTTCCGCACTCGAAAGGTATGCTGTGCTATGCTAATGGTCTGAGGCAAGTTATCTTTTTTTAATAACATGCTGAATTAAATGACATGTGCATGATTTACAGTTGTTGTTCTTCATCCAGCTCTCTAAAATCTGGCTTCTTCCCCACGAAATAATTTCATTCCCTGGCTACTATGAATGCGGGGGAACTCCACACGCAGCCGGAAGACGCGACAGCTCGCAAATCCATTTTGGAAACCATCGAGCGGGTTGTCATTGGGAGGATCATCCTGTGTCATGTCCACTACATCGCAGACAGGTCACCTTAAACATTGGCGAACCAAGTTCAGTTAAACGATGACCCGGTCCGTTATCAACTCTGCATTATGACGGAGCCGCTGCCCCAGCGCGCAATGCCATGTCGCGACACTCCGTCAAGCACGCACGTAGCGCGATAAACAGCCGCCAAGAAGAATCAAGGCAGAACACAAGCTCTGGCATGCATCTGCCGTTAGACAATGATTGCGCAATCCTTCCACCAGCTGGCGGCCGTTTTGCAACAGGATGTACAAGATATAGGTGGCGCACACACACTGGCGCTCGGTCCGTATGAGTTATAGGCGGTGGCAGCGCACAGGAGCTGTGCTGAATCACCTGCGCCGAGTGCTAGCGGAAGAGGCTGCGGACATGACGAGCGTGTGCCGGGCACGTGCGCGCACTGAAGCTGCCTGGCGGCCCGCACCGTGACCATTGGTGAATGAAGACGCCGACGGCGGAGTCGCTTCCGACGAGTCACGCTGTCGGCGAGACGAATCGAATCGACGCCCGAGACTGCCCGGTGAAGGCTAACCGGTGCAATGCTAAGCGGCCATTGTAGCAGATCGATTGCCGGCGAGACTATTGCTGAGTCGGTGTCAGCCACCTTGTTGCACGCCGTGGTGGCCGTCCATAAATCCCTTGGCGGCTGATGGATGAGAGTTGTGACTTTGGATCACGGACCGCCACAAAAGTGCGAAGGGACAAGCCGCTGCGCTACTTAGCGCATGAAGCAGCAAATTCTTGAATCCCCAACAACAAAAAGTAAATTGAAAGAATGCTACACCATCAAGTGAATTTTAATAACATGTATTTGATTGACTTCCCACCTTTTGCACATAACCTATGCAGGACGTAGACGAACTTTTATCAGTCACTACGTGTCTGAAGTAGTTAATGGGCTGAAGTAGCCCTTAATGGATTGCATCCAGTGTGTGTCAATTAGCGTACATTAGCACCTATTTACGCTCTTGCTGCTATAGCTGCTCGGACTCAACCGAAGAGCGGACGACAAGCAGATGCTGTGCTTCCTTTTTATATTGCAAAGAAGCACAACATCCCAATACGAATTGTCTTCCGATGTCTTTGCCTGCGCACTCGTCATGTCAGAGAGCCATGAGCCATAAGCCATGCAATGGCGCCCACATACACACACACACACACACACACAGATATATATATATATATATATATATATATATATATATATATATATATATATATATATATGTATGTATACATATATATATTTAGTGTTCTAATCATGTGAAAAGAGTACACTCGTTTTCCATGACATTTTCCGAGGATCCATTGATCCATTGATTCGTGTACAAGTTTTATATTGCATCGAGGAATTTCCCTTCCATCTCTCGCATGGTATCAAACTAGATTAGGCTTAGTAGTTAAATAAACTATGTTAGCTCAACTTGATCTAGCTGAAGTACGCCACAAGCTGAATGCTAAGAATGAATATGAATGCTCGCTTACCACTTCACTCGGCGAATTGGGGAAAATTGGAATCCATTCCGAAGGTTGTTGGTAGAAACTTTGTAGTGTTGGGGCAGCCCCAACTCCTCCCATTTGATTTTGTGTGCTCTGTGTGTGCCCATGTACCTGTGTTTGTGATGAAATGTACGAGTATTTTCAGGTGCAAGGGACCGATTTCAGAGAAACGTGAGTTGTATTTTACCTCACGACCCTTGATAAGGTGGCAGTTTGGCACAGAAGTGATTTGCATGAATCAAATGACAGGTTAGCACTGTGGTGACTGGTGTCAATATGATGGCAATTAGGCGCTGAGGTGACTAATGTCGATAGAGTAGTGGTCCGACGCTGTGGTGACTGGTGTCGATAGAGTAGTGGTCCGACGCTGTGGTGACTAATGTCGATAGAGTAGTGGTCCGACGCTGTGGTGACTAATGTCGATAGAGTAGTTGTCCGACGCTGTGGTGACTGATGTCGATAGAATAGTTGTCCGACGCTGTGGTGACTAATGTCGATAGAGTAGTGGTCCGACGCTGTGGTGACTAATGTCGATAGAGTAGTGGTCCGACGCTGTGGTGTCTGATGTCGATAGAGTAGTTGTCCGACGCTGTGGTGACTAATGTCGATAGAGTAGTGGTCCGACGCTGTGGTGACTAATGTCGATAGAGTAGTGGTCCGACGCTGTGGTGACTAATGTCGATAGAGTAGTGGTCCGACGCTGTGGTGACTGGTGTCGATAGAGTAGTGGTCCGACGCTGTGGTGACTAATGTCGATAGAGTAGTGGTCCGACGCTGTGGTGACTGGTGTCGATAGTACGGCGGTTCGTCGCTGCAGTGACTAAGGTTGGCTATGTTCTGGTGTGCCGAGGCGATCGCTCGGCTTCTGCCAGCCGGAGCCAGGTGTAGCGAGGAGCAGCGACACTCGCCGGAAGCCAGCCTCCCCGGCTGATGCTGCACTGCTGCCGCTTTCTCCGGCCGCTCCGTGTGGCGGGAGAAATGTGGCGCGACAGAGAGTCAGCGTGACACGATGCATCGGTGGGAAGTGGACAGGCGCCGCACGCTGGACCGCCAGACGTGCACTTTCAGAACAGACGCCGCAGCATCGCAACACCAGACACTGTTGCTCTGGTGCTGGTGCACTTCGCTGCTCTGGTGGCCACCCGAGCAGCAAACAGACAGCCAAAGAGCACCAGATACTGATTATCGGAGCACCAGACGCCGGCCACCAGAGTGCCAGGCGGACAGACGTCAGCCATCAAAACACTAGACGCCGACTAGCAGAGTACTGGACGCCAATCATCAGAGCATCAGACGCCGACCATCAGAGCATCAGACGCCGACCATCAGAGCAACAGACGCCGACCATCGGAGCACCAGACGCCGACCATCAGAGCATCAGACGCCGACCATCAGAGCATCAGACGCCGACCATCAGAGCAACAGACGCCGACCATCGGAGCACCAGACGCCGACCATCAGAGCATCAGACGCCGACCATCAGAGCAACAGACGCCGACCATCAGAGCAACAGACGCCGACCATCGGAGCAACAGACGCCGACCATCAGAGCATCAGACGCCGACCATCGGAGCATCAGACGCCGACCATCGGAGCATCAGACGCCGACCATCAGAGCAACAGACGCCGACCATCAGAGCATCAGACGCCGACCATCAGAGCATCAGACGCCGACCATCGGAGCATCAGACGCCGACCATCGGAGCACCAGACGCCGACCATCAGAGCATCAGACGCCGACCATCGGAGCATCAGACGCCGACCATCGGAGCATCAGACGCCGACCATCGGAGCACCAGACGCCGACCATCAGAGCAACAGACGCCGACCATCAGAGCATCAGACGCCGACCATCGGAGCACCAGACGCCGACCATCAGAGCAACAGACGCCGACCATCAGAGCATCAGACGCCGACCATCAGAGCAACAGACGCCGACCATCGGAGCAACAGACGCCGACCATCAGAGCAACAGACGCCGACCATCGGAGCAACAGACGCCGACCATCGGAGCATCAGACGCCGACCATCAGAGCATCAGACGCCGACCATCAGAGCATCAGACGCCGACCATCAGAGCAACAGACGCCGACCATCGGAGCATCAGACGCCGACCATCAGAGCAACAGACGCCGACCATCAGAGCATCAGACGCCGACCATCAGAGCAACAGACGCCGACCATCAGAGCATCAGACGCCGACCATCAGAGCACCAGACGCCGACCATCAGAGCAACAGACGCCGACCATCGGAGCATCAGACGCCGACCATCAGAGCATCAGACGCCGACCATCAGAGCAACAGACGCCGACCATCGGAGCACCAGACGCCGACCATCAGAGCAACAGACGCCGACCATCAGAGCAACAGACGCCGACCATCAGAGCATCAGACGCCGACCATCAGAGCAACAGACGCCGACCATCGGAGCAACAGACGCCGACCATCAGAGCATCAGACGCCGACCATCGGAGCACCAGACGGACTGACTTGGATTATCAGAGCCTGAGTCAAACACAAATTTGATGATACAAACATGATTTACAACCAGCCCAACAACTGGCATCGTGCGACAGCATCATGTGCTGTAAATATTGTCACCAGGATGAAGAACATGACGAAAGTACATCTCAGAATGTCATCCAAGGATACTGCAAAATCAACAACCCTCTGGACGCATCCATACGCGCATCTAATACACATCCACACTATTCCGAAACACGAAAGAACACGAGTAATGGATTCAGTATCGCTTCAGCAATTAGAACACGTCATGCACCACTAGACATATAGCAATGATTCCTGCATGGTCCGCATATTGGCAGAACATCTATTATATCGAGCCATCACCGCACCAACCACCTACAAAGCCGTTGATGAAAACCCATGACCTTCACAACTTGTGCCTCAGATCTCAAATGGTACTGGAAAACTTGCACATAAATAACCATATTTATGTGTGAACTACATGTGGTGTCTTTCCACCTTATAGACAATGCACTTTGGGTATGTATGAACTTTGTGCACGATTTCCCCCACATCAACATCATAGCGAACCTGCACAGAATCTGAGTACCTTGTACCGGCCACCGCCGTCACTGCCCGTTTGCGGTCGCAGGCCCTGGTGGAGTGCCGCGCTTGCATGCGGTGGTGTGACACCGAAAGTGATGCGGCAAATTCCAGTCCCCACGAAGATGTTCTGCTTTCATTGTGCACCGGAAGGCATGCTTACTCTCATTATGTTATCAAAGGCTGTTTTATATATATATATATATATATATATATATATATATATATATATATATATATATATATATGTATATATATATACATATAGCACGATGTACAAAGGCACTTATATGTGATCGTTGTTTCGAATACAAATTAGTGGCAAGCGTCCGTCTGATGTTTTCCATCATAGATTAGTGCATAGTTGTGGCCCCGTGCATCAAAATAGGATGAGGACAAAAGGCACACCTTATCGCAGGGTCCTCCGAATTGAAACCCTGAAGCTCGTTACGTTTTACGTGGACTACACTGACCAGTGTCGGACGTGCCCCCCCCCACTTGGTTCTCCTTTCGTCAGCTGTCCTGCCCACGATCATTTAGTCTTACAGCTGTAGCGCCGGCATGTGCATCCGAGTTTTTCGCAATCACAAAACGCTAACTTTTTAGCCAGATTTCAAATAAAGTTTTGCATCCACTTTTAGCCGGTAGCCTTCGTGGCCTTTCGGCATCACACTCTTTATACCGATCCATTCTAATTGTGCAAAAACTAGCTTTACGGTTGCATTCACTACATCAAGAGGGATGGACGTTCTGTGCTGGATATTCAGTCGGGTGGGCTTTTTAGAAAGCAGGGCCGTTGACGGCAACAGCGGCCAAAGGAGCAGTGCACTGTACTGCCCTATGCACAGTGGTACATGACATGATACATGACTACTGACTACTGACTACTGACATGATGCCATGATGCCTGAAGCGTTTTCACAATAGCAGTACACGTGTTTTGCCAGTAACGGTAGGCATTTCCGCCAATATCTGCTTGAGATTCACTCCTGCATTTTCACTCGGAGCGCTCCGCTATTCTGGCCAATCATGTCGCATGTGGCTTGCGACGAGGGATAGGAGTACCAGACGGCAGCATGAGCACAATGGTGGAGCGTTCAGCGGTTACTCAGTCTCTCAGCACGGGTGGTCCGGTCGTGATGCAATCGTCACGACACCGTCAAACCAGGCGTGACAGGGCGTGACAGGCGTGACAGCACATGCACACGCCTACCCCCACACAGGGTATGCTGGCCGGGAAATGGTCCGGCCGACCCCAGCTCAAGGCCGGCTGCCGGGGCGCCCGACACTGGTCAGGCCGGAACTGGCGCCCGCCCGTAGTCTCAATTTGCATGCGTTTGCTCGCAGTGTGTGTGTGTGGGGGGGGGGGGAGCGGAAACCGGCACTTCTCGCGTCCTCACCTTGGGAAGTAGCGGAAAGCATCAGTGCGGAGATACAATTTCCGGCTCCCTGGCAGAGCATATAATCTTGCATGGCGACGAGAAAATGGCCCAGACAGACTGTATTTATGTACATAGGCATGCCATGGCCAATGGGGCGGATGACATGTGATCCCTATCCGTGTCGTAGTACGCGGTCTCTGTACCGTAATTCGGAGAACTCTACAATGTTATGGATGCTTGAGACAAAAAGTACGAAGCTTACTATGGAAAAAGACATAATGCAGGCAAGACTTTCACCCTCATTATTCAGATTTGCACGAAGAAATGGCTTGCAGACTAAACAAATGCTTCAAATTCGCCTGTATAATGCTTAGGTTGATCCAGCCAACAATTGTCGAGTAAAAGCCTCGGGAAGTTGAGAGCTGACGAAGAGTGGTTCTTTTCAACGGCCTATATATCATACACTAATAGACAAATTCACTTTCTGATGCATGTTTATATCGCAGAAGTGCAAGCAATGCATTCATGATTGCATCTGCCAAAATGTCATTTTGAGAAAATGACGTGGCATATCATGTATTGGCACGTCGCGGCTACCAGCCAGTTGAAATTGACGTATTTGAATCCACCGAACAAAGAAGAATGAATTGTCTCCACAAAAGATTGGTATCGTCTATAAATATCATAAGAGCTTGGAAATGCTGCCGTTTGCGCCGCAGCCGGCTGCCGACGCCCCTGCTGCTCCCGCTGCAGCCTTTGGCTTCGTCGCCGCTGCTGCTCCCGCTGCAGCCTTTGGCTCCGTCGCCGCTGCTGCTCCCGCTGCAGCCTTTGGCTCCGTCGCCGCTGCTGCTCCCGCTGCAGCCTTTGGCTCCGTCGCCGCTGCTGCTCCCGCTGCAGCCTTTGGCTCCGTCGCCGCTGCTGCTCCCGCTGCGGCCTTTGGCTCCGTCGCCGCTGCTGCTCCCGCTGCAGCCTTTTGCTCCGTCGCCGCTGCAGCTCCCGCTGCAGCCTTTGGCTCCGTCGCCGCTATCGCCTGCACTGCCGTTGTCGCCACTCTGCCCCGTTGCTGCTAAGGCCAACACAACCTTCGCACATTAAAATCTTAGGTCATGATGCAACCTGTTGCAGTTGAGTAATCAAACGTGCCGTATAGTTGTGTATTTGGTTTGTCATTAGAGGAAAGTCAGGCAAACTAGATTGCAATTGCTGGTTTTCTTTAAATCTCATGGTATACTCAGCCACATGTGTATCGATTTGCGTTTTTAAAGTCTTCTCTGCTCCAATGCTGGTATGACCCTCAATGGCTTCAACTTTTAACACGAGTCCTATGTGGTACCCCTCCCCTCCCCCAAATCCATTTGGGCCCGCTTATTATCTCCATGTATGTATTGGGCCCAATAATAATTATCGGAAATCCGTTAAATCAAATGTTCATCAATTGGTTCTGAATAGGTGTTTTCTTCACGTTTATTCTTCGTTCACCTGATTACGTGAGACATGCAATAAGATCACGCTTGCATTAACCAGCATGGCACCTATGTAACAGGATGACCATTGGAAGTCAGTCGGAACTGCGATTGCAGGAAAGCGGTTGCAAAGAAAGCCTGTGGTTTTATGCTTTATGGTATAGGAGATACAGTTCGTTGAAGAGAATCACGTTTCGTGACACTCCGCAATGGGGTCAGCCTTGTTACTCGACTGGCTAGAGAAATGGCACACCCTCGGGCTACCACAGCCGCCTCGGTAAGTGGCGTGGAAGCACGGAGGTGTTTCCGTGGGCTCACTCAGTCTTCATCGTTCATCCCTCTCTTCACACCGCGCTAGCTGTGACTGTCAGCAACACGTCTCTTCGGTTCCGATATACCGGAGGGGGGCGGGCCTGTACGGCCCCACACGGGCCAAGCGACTTGTCGCCTGAGGCCAAACGTGTGGACCCCAGCCCAGTACCTGCTTGCCTGGTAGGCAGGGGTCGATGGGTGGGTAGGGCTGGATCCCGGTCGGGGTGGTGAGCCTCTCTCCCGGCCGGGCGGTGACATCGCCTGTCCCGTGTAGCTCTGCGGATGTCCTGGCGTCCTCCCGCTCGCGGGGTATAGGGTTCCCCCAGTAGGGCCCACAGTGGGGTGGAGCGTCGCGTGGAGCTGAAGGAACGCAACTTAATATAGACGCATTTAATGCAAATCCACCCCTGGCTCCTCATACGAGAACCAGGCCACGTGCACCATGATACTCAATCGCGGCACGATCGAGGCTGCAACACATATGATTCACCTGGACAACACACATAAAAGATGCCGACACTTTGGATGCTCGATTACCACTTCAATGCCAAGAATATCCACTCCGTACAGCTTACTCTTCGAATCGACCGACCTAGAGAGAAAAACTGTCATCTCTCTTTCCACACAAACGAGGATGTGACAGCCTCAGGGCTGTGACGTGCTGCGAAAAATTACTGGATGAAGGCTAGGTCCACCTGGGTACGGATGCTTTAGATGAATTCATCTATGTCCAAAGCTCTCCTCGCATCCTCTTGGCTGCGAAACTCCACCTCAATCATATCTCGCCGTACCAGTAAAAGTTCAACTACACAATACCAAGAACTTTTGCAAAGAGGTGGTTAATTTCTATGATCTGAGGGACGTATCGGAGGATGAAATCGTTCACGGATTGGCGGAGCACGGTGTGCTGGAGGCGTGGAGAATGGAGGTGCGAGGGGGAGTGGAACTTCATGCAACAAACAACATCATCCTTACTTCCAACTCCACCAACCTGTTATCTACAGTGTCAGTAAGATATATCCGGGTAAAAGTTCGAGTTGTTCCAAACCCGATGAGGTGTTTGAAATGCCAACGATATGGTCACACGACTCAGCATTGCCGCGGTCGCCATGTGTGTGGCCGATGTTGATCAGCGGATCACACCATCGACAAGTGTGAGTCGCATAATTTGTGGTGTGTGAACAAGGGGAGGAGACATGTACCTCACACAATCTCTGACCGGTCATGCTCAGCCTATGCTAAGCAGAAGAAAATATTGTTTTTGAGATGCACGATAAATATGTATCAAGCAAGCCCGTGAGGCATACGAGGAGAGCCATCCGAAGGTATCATACACAGAGATGACGCGTAGTACTCCGACCACCAACGGACAACAAACTACTAGCGCCACGCAGCTACTTGCCCAGTTTGACGCCTTGCTGCGTTCTTTCGTTATCTCGTGGACACTCCCTTCCATGATGGAAGAGACAGCTGCGGCACCACCGACATGTCCGTCGCATAGGCCTGAGCAGACCACAGATTGTCCTCAGTCAGCGCCTCCCGGGCTTCTGCGGTACCCTCGGAAGCGGCGGCGGAGGCGAGCGGAAAGTGGACGGTCCAACGGTCCGAAAAGCCGCCAAGTCCCTTAGCACCCACCCACCAAATCCACTACTCCCACTTCCACAATAACCAATTCCACCCAAGAATCCCCATAGTCAATGCTTCCCTTTCCCCTCCAACGCTCTCAAGTGCACCATAGCGCCGTATCGCCCTAGTTCCTCCGTTTGTGGACTGTACATCGGCGGTCAAGCCGCAACGCGTCTTCGAGCGCACGAGCGACAGCAATTTCCAGGTAACAGCTTCATTTTCACCTACACCTCGAATCTTCTCACCTTCCTTCTCCTTACCTGCTGAGACATCGCTCACCGCACCACCCATTCCACTACGTGTGGGTGATACCCGTGCATGCGCATCCCCGTCAGAGCCAGGAAGCGAGCCCCACCATAGCAAGTGTCTCCGACCGATGGAGGATGCCCCAAGGCAAGGCCACGGGCGCACTCAGGATCAGCCACGCAGCAGCGACTACGCAGTTCGCCACTCTGTCGTCTTAATACATTTTAACTGGATTCTTCTTCGACGATTCTCGGGCGTTCTACTCGCCGTCCACCATAGCGTAGCAACACGAGAGCTCCCTCTCCGAACCGCTCTGCAGGCAATCGTAGCGCAGGTGACATTCGGTCACAGCCGCATAGGTTTGTGTTTCCTGTATCTGCCTCCTGGCGTCGCTTTCCTCACTGCGGTCGAATACTCGAGCTTTATTCCTACATGGATCACATTGCCTCTTAAATACACCCATCTTACCCATCTTAATATGTCATCTTATTATGTCACAGACCCATCTCATTATGTCATCGGGCCGAACGTCAGCACTAGATTTGAGCTCGGCCAGCCTCCAGCTTCCCCAGCAGTTTTACTGGTCAGTTGACAACGACTACCACGGAAAAGGCTATTTTCCGGTGTGGCTAACCTTTGAAAGTGGAGCAGTTTTAGACACGCGGCCGCTGCAGTGGAATCTTCAGAAAACAGACTAGATTATGTTTCACTCAGAGGTGCATGTTGCTCTTTCACGCGACACTGAAAATCATTCCACCCATATTCGTGATTTTGCAGTACGACTCTTCCGGTGTGCACATATATGCATCCTACGTACTTTTGGTACCCCGCACCGCACCCCAGTCCTCTGGTGGACTGAATAGTGCTGGTCAGCTATCCGCGCGCGCAAGAGAGCCCTCAAGCTGTTCAGGAACCACAGTACTACCGCTAACATGCTAGCATTCAAACAGGCCAGAGCTGTCGCATGGCGTACGATAAGGACAGCGAAGAGAACCTCCTGGAAAGAATTTGTGAGCGGAATGAACTGTTTTACCCACACTTCACGGGTGTGAACTCGAATAAAGCGTATATCTGGTCACTTTTCCTCCAGTCCACTATCTGTATTGCAGATCCAAGGTCGAAGCATTGCTCGCCCGCTTGACGTGGCAAACGAGATCGCCAATTTCCTCGCGGAGCGGAACCAAAATAACAGAACCAACCCTAGATTTCTACACCACAAATTTAGATGCGAGGCAACTCCTATCGACTTCAAACCCCAATACAACACCCCTATAATCATCTGTTCAATTTGTGGCGGGGATGGCCGAGTGGTTAAGGTGTCGGGCTATGGGTACCAAAGGTCCAGGGTTCGATTCTAGCGCCACTCGGGACATTTCCCAATCCCGCGGCCCACCGACGAAACAGTGTGGGCGGCGCCATTAGCCGTGAATGTGCATAAAGTGTGTCGTGAACCAACCAATAAACAAACAAATCATCTGTTCAGTTTAGCGGAACTGTAACATGCACTTAATACGCTCAAGCGTGACTCTGAGGGGCCGGACGCCACACGCAATGGTGTGTTGAAACATCTTCCTCCAAGTGCTATTTATTGATGTACTCCTGGAGCCGTTTAATAACACATGGAAAAAAGAAGCTTTCCGTGCAGTTGGTGCGATGCCACAATAATCCTGATTCTGAAGCCTGGTAAAAATAATCTGGAATCATTCCACTACCGACCCATCTCGCTTACATTCTCGCTATGCAAGAAAATGGAAAAGATTATAAATATGCGTCTCACATGGTTCGTAGAATAGCAGGACTTCTTCTCAAATGCCCAGTGCGGTTTCCGAAAATAAACGATTGACAGTAGACCATGTTTTGGCTTTGGACACCGCTATTCACGCTGGTTTTAAGGATCTGAAGCACGCAAGTGCCGTGTTCTTCGACGTAGAGGCCGCCTATGACACCACCTGACGGCACAGCATTCTGATGAAGTTGTGGGACTGTAGCGTTAGAGGACCCAGGAGAATCTTCGTCGAAGACTTATCAGCTACTCGGTGCTTCCGCGTCCGATTTGGTAACCGGACATCAGGAAAATGCGTGCCAACAATCGCATTCCACAAGAAAGTATACTCAGTGGGTCTCTGTGCGGAATCAATGGCATTGGAAAATCACTACCAGAAAATATTGGTCGACCACTCTTCGTGGAAGATCTTGCAATTTGGCTCGCCGCCTCTCGTTCGCCATCTTTGCAGAGCTTTTCTGACCATTAACTTCATGCCAATATTTTATGTCATTTTCCCGTCTACAAGAATGGTTTAGTTACTGAAGATGGTTGCTTCTGTTATAATGCATCTATTCTTCTCCAGCAAGAAGTTCGGAGTTCTGGTACGAATCTGCACG
This sequence comes from Imbricaverruca yamaguchii, assembly GCA_034440575.1. Taxonomy (NCBI): domain Eukaryota; kingdom Metazoa; phylum Arthropoda; class Thecostraca; family Neoverrucidae; genus Imbricaverruca; species Imbricaverruca yamaguchii. Next base: position 382,895 of record JAOTOL010001311.1, read on the forward strand.
AATCATTTGTATCCTGATGCTGATTGGTTAACTTTGCAGTGCACTTTAAATGGTATCCATGAAATTTAAAATGGCTGGAACCTAAAGTTTGATTGATTTAGATGCACTCCATATCGCAGTTTGTTTGCGTTAATAAATAATGATTGCTAACCTATCCTTGGAAGTCCGTTGCGGCTGAGATTTGCGACGTTGCCTGGACTGCGCGATGTTTCGTTTTCATTGTGTACGACGGCACCGCCGGCGTCACGCCCACGGTCGCCACGAGGCATTGATGAGAAAAACGACGGTATGAGGCAATTACATCATTCCCAGTGAGATTGCTCGCCTGTGTAGCTTCACTTAACAACATTTCAAAACAACTTGACATCAAAATGTTTTTTTTCTCGTGTCGTCGCAGCAGTGCCCGCACGCTGAGCCTTGACGTCATTGCAGCTTTTGCGCATGGCACTGCGCGTACTTGCATTTGCGTTTGCAGTATTCATGTTTAGGTGTTTGCTGGCCACATAGAGGTAATAGACAGACAGTCATACCAGTGCAAGTGTTGTGATACGACAGTAGCAGATGGCCCGACAGTAGCACGACTCGCAGTAAGCCAAATTCCTGCCGCGTGACACTATGGCGCCGACACGGTGGGAGACAGTATTTACTGCCGCGTGAGACTATGACGTCGTCACGGTGGGAGACAGTATTTACTGCCGCGTGACACTATGCCGTCGACACGGTGGGAGGCAGTATTTACTGCCGCGTGAGACTATGACGTCGTCACGGTGGGGTTTGCGCGTGAGACTATGACGTCGTCACGGTGGGAGACAGTATTTCCCGTCACGTGACACTATGCCGTCGACACGGTGGGAGGCAGTATTTCCTACCACTTGAGACTATGACGTCGACACGACGCGAGGTAGTATCCCGGAGCTCTGAGTCACGACACATGACCTGGGTGGGATGGCTGTCTCTGGATGTGCTGAACGGAGCAGTTGGCGGGAACGCCGCGGTGAGACTTTGTTCTTGCATTGAAATGTGCATCTTGGTGCTTAGGCGGTACAACTGGTCGTCAGAATTGGATGAATCGCTAATGACTAAAACATGGGAAGGTGCAATGATTTTCCTGACGGGATTGAAGGCAAAGTATCTCTCGTCTTCGATTATTCATTTCTACCGTAATATCCAGACCGGATATTACGTCGAGGAGCAGATTTTGGTTGACGATTCTTTTTAACTGTCTTGCGAGGTCGCTGAATGACAAGCTTATGTTAGCTGGGAAAGGGTAGCCCTACTTCATACCATACACAGGTATGATCTTGGAATAATACCAGTCACTTGGTGTAGCTTAGGATCACTGAGAATAATATCACCTGAAGATAGATTTGGATACGGGTTATTCTGAGTCACCGTCCGCAGGGATGGCTCGACAAAAACAGAGTGATAATCAGAGTGAGAGCGAGAGAAAGTGAAAGAGAGATAGGGAAGAGAAAAGGGGAGAGGGATATGAAAAACAGGCACGTTGTAATAAAACCAGCTGGTTTCACCATATAAGTAAGTGGGGAAATATTCGCAACTGACGTTGGTGGCCCGTGCCACACGTTACTCGATATTTAGAACTGTTTATGTTATAGCACAAGTGCACAAGTCATCGAGGAAAGGGTGTGATGACGCGCGGGCGCGTAACACGGCACATTTGACGACAGGAACCCGACAATTACCCGGCCGGAGTTTCTCCAGCTGCCGAAGGGTGAAGTGTGAACGGTCCGGGGTGTCGCTGACTGAAGTGCCCCCCCCCCCTCCGGTGGATGACACGCGGCGCGGAGTGCGCGGTGTCGCAGCCGATCAACCGGGTGCCGTCACACCGCTGCCGGTATACTGCTGACGGCATACTGCTGACGGCATACCGCTGACGGCATACCGCTGCCGGCATACTGCTGACGGTGTACAGCTGACGGCATACCGCTGCCGGCATACTGCTGCCGGCATACCACTGCCGGCATTCAGCTACCGGCGTACAACTGACGACATACCGCTGACGACATACCGCTGACGACATACCGCTGACGGCATACCGCTGACGGCATACCGCTGCCGGCAGCCGAACAGCTGTGCTGTCATGCGTTGCGGGCTGGGCTGGTGTTGGCGGTCGTTTTGCCATGGCCGATGGCTGGTGTGTCGCTCTGGTCATGAACTGGCCAATGGTCACCACCAAGTGAGAAGATGAGAAGAGCACATTGCAGGGGCGTTATGTAGTGCCCTCGGAATTGATTCATACCGAACGAATGCCAGAGATAAGTATCGAATTATGCTACAGAGGTTATTAGGTTGGGTTGTTCGAATTATGCAATGTGTTTTGCATTCTCTTGGGAAGTGCTTTAAGATAGGTGACCCTTAAACTATAATGCCTGAAGATTGTTTCTGATAGGCGTGTTTGGTTACCACGTTGGTCAAAATAGCCTGTACCATTTGCACTTCCCTTCCCGATGGTATATATATTTTCCACATCCATTGACCGACATGTTAACCCACGCAGTGCGGCAGAATTATCTCCTCCTCACAGTGCGGGGAGAGGTCAAGTTGAGCCAAGGTCAAGTTCTGTGCAATATATAGAGACGCCGTAAGTCGCATAGCGTAGCTTCATCCGTGACCTTGGAAAGTTACATGGAATACTGCTATCTATACCTTTCAGTTGATCCTCCACGTAACGTCAACCAGATTAATGTCGAGTTACAGTCAAGTCAGTCTTCGCCATAGTTTTCGGATCCCAGTCTACACATGCGATGTTTTTACTTCAACAAAGATGACATGGAAACTGACGACTCAATCTAACACATGGAAATGTCAAGGCCACCGATGCGGTCAATGACAAGCACTGGAAATATACACGATGAGCTTTGTATACTGACGATGTTCCAAACCGATGGCGCTCAGGAAAATTTAATGGATAAGGCAACACAAAATGCATTCCATCTCATCTGGCAATTTTGTAGAGAAGTAAAATACTAAAGAAAAAATTGCATTTCCCAAAACTTTTCATCTTGAACAATCCAAACTGGCCAACTTCATTTTGGGGACCGTTATCGCATTTTAAATCAAATGATCGAAAAAATCACCCCTCGGCGGTTTATCCTATTTTTACTTCACAATAGCCAGTATTTATCCACGAAGGAGCCTTGGTTACGTATACTCCTGGGATGGATCCGGTAGTATCTCGGTGGCTTGACCTGATATTGACTTGTGGAAACTTACTAATAGACGACATACTTTGCCATTTGATATCTTCTTGGCTTGAAAGCATGTCTACTTCCTGCAAAAGTATACCCAAAAACATCTCAGATTGATGTAAACTGACCTAAGGTGACTTCCTTTTCTTTTCCATTTTTCTTTAAGTGTTTGCATATGCTCTTAGATTTCACTTCTGGCTATCTTGTTCAGTTTGTTCATGACACTATCTTGTTACCTATCACTATCACTGTCATAATTACTATCACTATCACTATCACTACCTTCTTCAGTTTGTTCATGACACAAGTCACAACGTCCATCTAAAAATCGCAGTGAGGCGACGTTTTGGCATCGCTTTGACCTGTTCCGGCTTCATTACTTGAGCAGGTTGTGGCTGGATGTTTGATGTACAATATGTGCGCATCTATTGTTAGAAGGTATGCTCAATTTGAAAGCGATATCTTGCGGATGGTTTAGGAGTGTTGTAGGCCGTGATTACGACCGTCTTTGAAATAGATATCATCATAAAGTATGTCCACGTCAGTACTTCACAAATGCTGAAGAACAGCTTCATTAGAGATGAAAAGTGAAACCGTTTAACAGAGTTTAACAGTCTACATTTAGCATTCGACGGTTTGGCAAACTGTGCGGCTATTTCCCCACCATACCCTGAGATGACTATTTATGGTTCAGCCTACACCATGATCCCAGCAGGCTAAAGCCGGCAGCAGCTTGAAGACTTTTAAATGAATACCTAAGGAATCCTGAGAAAAAAAAATTATTTCTAGGTTACACCAAGTGTTGTCACAATGACGTCATAAAAACAGCATTGGGAGGCGCTTTTTGTAGCTTATGTTCGATGCTAGTATATGATGTAGGTGACATAAATGAGTCTAAAGTGCTCCAACATGTCAGTCACACAGGATTCCACTGTGAGCATCTGACCGACCCATGACCTCATTCAAGGTCATCTCAGGTCAACGCAGAATCTATTTTTGTCTTGAAAAAAAAAACGTGTTTATTAATGGAGTGAATTCTCGCGTTTTGAGGCTTTTCACACCACATACAACTCACTTCTCATAGAGCTAATAGTTAGATCACCATAAATTGAAGCCCTAAACCTTTGGCTTCCCACGTTTCTGTTCCCGTAGCTAGCAGCGTTGCCTAATCAGGTCATCATAACTGTCACGTAGGCCCAACGAGTGCAGCGTCAGTCTCACCTCGGAATCATGGTCAGGCCGGCGCACCGTGCGATCCCTCCTGCCGAGTACAGCCGACTTCAGCAGCGGCGGTGGATGGCCTGTCGTGGTGGGGCGGATCGGCGGCGTGGCGGCAGTGCCCGCACGCGTTCCGCAGGGTCACGTGACGCCCTCCGCTCGCCGCCGCAAGGCCGACTGTCGCCGCACGCCGGCTCGGCCGCATTTTACGCCGAATCGGCGCCGGCATTCCCGCTTCCCCGGCAGATCTCCTTTCACTGTTGTCGCCTGGACGTTGCCAAACGCACCTGCACTGCGGGAGGAGAGAACGCCGGGTATCTGTACTGCGGGAGGAGAGAACGCCGGGTATCTGTACTGTGGGGGGAGAGAACGCCGGGTGTCTGTACCGCGGGAGGAGAGAACGCCGGGTATCTGTACTGTGGGGGGAGAGAACGCCGGGTGTCTGTACCGCGGGAGGAGAGAACGTCGAGTGTCTGCACTGCGGGAGGAGAGAACGTCGGGTGTCTGTACTGCGGGAGGAGAGAACGTCGGGTGTCTGTACTGCGGGAAGAGAGAACGTCGGGTGCATGCACTGCGGGAGGAGAGAACGTCGGGTGCATGCACTGTGGGAGGAGAGAACGTCGGGTGCATGCACTGCGGGAGGAGAGAACGCCGGGTGTCTGTACCGCGGGAGGAGAGAACGTCGAGTGTCTGCACTGCGGGAGGAGAGAACGTCGGGTGTCTGTACTGCGGGAGGAGAGAACGTCGGGTGCATGCACTGCGGGAGGAGAGAACGTCGGGTGCATACTGCGGGAGGAGAGAACGCCGGGTGTCTGTACCGCGGGAGGAGAGAACGTCGAGTGTCTAGCGGGAGAACGTGGTCTGTACTGCGGGAGGAGAGAACGTCGGGTGTCTGTACCGCGGGAGGAGAGAACGTCGAGTGTCTGCACTGCGGGAGGAGAGAACGTCGGGTGTCTGTACTGCGGGAGGAGAGAACGTCGGGTATCTGTACTGCGGGAGGAGAGAACGTCGGGTGTCTGTACTGCGGGAGGAGAGAACGTCGGGTGTCTGTACTGCGGGAGGAGAGAACGTCGGGTATCTGTACTGCGGGAGGAGAGAACGTCGGGTGTCTGTACTGCGGGAGGAGAGAACGTCGGGTGTCTGTACCGCGGGAGGAGAGAACGTCGGGTGTCTGTACTGCGGGAGGAGAGAACGTCGGGTGCATGCACTGCGGGAGGAGAGAACGTCGGGTGTCTGCACTGCGGGAGGAGAGAACGTCGGGTGTCTGTGCTGCGGGAGGAGAGAACGTCGGGTGTCTGCACTGCGGGAGGAGAGAACACCGGGTGTCTGCACTGCGGGAGGAGAGAACGTCGGGTGTCTGTGCTGCGGGAGGAGAGAATGTCGGGTGGTGGTCGCGTGCGATGCTGCAAGCAATGCTTTTTCAACAACTTTTTCGCTTTGTCTCGGATGTCGACTTCAGAGCAATTTACACTCCCCACGGACATGCAACACTAGAAGCTGCCGCACGTGACGCATGAGATGACCTGCCTTTAGTGTGAGGGTTCGTGTGTCACTGTTGCTGTCGGAACCAATCTTATCAAGCTGTTCATCTAATATTGTTATAAGCGCCGTATGATCAACGCAGTCGATGGGCTTCAAAACCCAAAATAACCGACCAACTAACCAACCAACTGCAAGCAATGCTGGTGGCCTGCACGCGGTCAAAGACAACTTCGGAGCATTTTGTGTCGACTGTTCTAAGGGGCTGTTTCTGATGTCAGCAATGAGTGAACTTGGTTTCTCAAAGCAAAAATGTATATGGTTTTTAACAAAATACCTACAGTGTTCTCTCCAGGATAGCTCACATAACGAAATTAATACCAATAAAATTGTCTTAATCGTTTACATGTAGGCTTCCAATATACTGAAAGTTCAGTTTTCACCGAGTGTTAGCCCTGTCAGAGCAGATGGACAGGGTCTGAGTCATTTCGATCATTATTCGACGAGATAAAAAAAATGATAGTTCAATCAGGTTTTTTTATAGCAATGAATACATTTCCGGTGTTCCGTATTGTTTGATTGACATTTAATTTAATTCACCTCGGAAGATGGGCGATAAGATGTAAAATAGAACATACGCATCGGTTCCGTGTTAGTTGCGGTGCTAAGTGTGCCAACGGTGGCACTCTTCGTATACCGCATATTCGTATTCGTATTGTTTATATTATTCGTATCATTCATCTGATTTATTATTCATCTTCTTCATATTTTATAATATTCATACTACTTGTTGTGCATATTATTGACTATTCATAGTATACATTATTAATATTATTTATTGTTCATTTTACTTCTTATTCATATTATTCGCATTCATACCACATATTCATATACCTCCCCGCTCATCTCAGTTACCCAAAGAGCCGGTGTCGCACCACAATTGCGCCCGTGATGTGTGTGGATACCACGAAACATCCGTGGTGAGATATAGAGCATTTGCATGTAGTGTTAACTTGTCATTGAAAGTTATATAGCAACTGCGCAATGCTTGTCTGCATGGAGAGGATATCGGCGGGTAAAACAGCACCTTGCGCAAAGCTCGTGGCATGATAAGGCTCCATCCATAAGGCTTCGGAATAGCCGGAGGATGTTTATCTAACCCTTTTAAATGCCATTCCAGTTCAGGTCAAGCACGTCAATGTCCGGTTGCTGTCAGTCGATCGCCCTTTGCCGTTGTATTCGGACTCGGGCGTTCAAGCAAATGCGCATTTCCTGCGCAGTCTTGATGATTGTGAAACTGAAGAGTTAGTCTAAACGTCGATACGAGCAAAGATCAAGGCCAAAGTACCAGGAAGTATCAAGTATCAAGGCCATGATGAGCTGTTAAAACTGACGAAATAAGTGTGTCAGCAAGGACAAGTCACATGTGTTCCCCATTTTTAGAATTAAATAAAAAATCAGCAACGAAAAAGCTTCCAGCAAATCGTAAGTTGTCCACACCTTTCCATAAAACCGTGGCAGAAGTAATATTTGGAAACCATAGCCACATCAAGAACAAAATTAGCGTGCAAAATTTCCCCGGTTTAACCATTTTTACTTCATCAAGGCGCATGTGTGTTTTGGTCTCCAGAGTGCATTGGATACTTCCAGACGTTCTAGGTAGTAATGCCTTAGTGACGTGATATACTATTGACTTTAGATGTGGAACACTACAGGAGAACAACACCTGCTAGAGTATACATTACGTGAAAAAAGCGAATTAATCATAGCGTTTTGATCAATGTTTTTTTTTCAGTGTTCTCTTCGCTCCCTGACGTGATGTCAGGGCATTTCTTTCTGTGTTTTTTGCATTTTCGTTATTAATTTATCTATCCACTCATATTTCACTTTGACTGCACCCTGCATACGGTTTACTCATGAAAAATGTTTAAATATGCATCTAAAAGCCTGCTTTAGACGAGGGTTTGACCTGATGTCGACATACTCCAGCTCCAGGCGGTAATGTATCCTCCCTCTATTGTTTTTCTCATTGTCATGCGATGTGCGCCCGTAAGTTGTCGAAACCTACGCCAATGTTCAGAGCGGTATCTAAAACGGCTTAGGTGCTACCCCGGGAAGCCTTAGGAGTAGGGTGATACATTGGCCTCCTCCCCCGCTCCACGAGGGCTGAATGTTCTACTTGCAGAGGCAACATTAAGTATCTCATCTCAGATGTAACTGAAAAAATACGTCAATGGCTTTATCATAGGTCTCCACATTACTAGCCAGTAATATTACATGCTGGCCAAGTCATGTCGCAATCCATCGGTACAAACGAACGCAAGCAAGATTTTGCGGCCACATAGTTGGGGTATGCAAATGACATACATGAGCAAAAAAATGGTTTAATAGATTATGCTTGGATCGTTGTATTACCCATATCACTGTAAATGTGTATGTATATGTGCATGTTCATACCACTTTAAATGTGCACTCTAAATGTGCATGCATTTTAATTTGCAATCGTGGTCTCCGCCTTCCGGTGGAGCATCTAATATGCACCATTCGGCGAGACAATCGACGGGACACACAGCCGCCCGCCACCATAGACGACTGGGGACAGGAGGCCGGCGAAACACACAGCTACCCGCCACCATAGACGACTGGAGACAGGAGGCCGGCGAGACACGGCCACCCGCCACCATAGACGACTGGGGACAGGGGCCGGCGAGACACACAGCCACCCGCCACCATAGACGACTGGGGGCAGGAGGCCGGCGAGACACACAGCCACTCGCCACCATAGACGACTGGGGACAGGAGGCCGACGAGACACACATCCACCCGCCACCATAGACGACTGGGGACAGGAGGCCGGCGAGACACACATCCACTCGCCACCATAGACGACTGGAGACAGGAGGCCGGCGAGACACACAGCCACCCGCCACCATAGACGACTGGGGACAGGGGCCGGCGAGACACACAGCCACTCGCCACCATAGACGACTGGGGACAGGAGGCCGGCGAGACACAGCCACTCGCCACCATAGACGACTGGGGACAGGAGGCCGGCGAGACACACAGCCACTCGCCACCATAGACGACTGGGGACAGGGGCCGGCGAGACACACATCCACTCGCCACCATAGACGACTGGGGACAGGAGGCCGGCGAAACACACAGCTACCCGCCACCATAGACGACTGGGGACAGGGGCCGGCGAGACACACATCCACTCGCCACCATAGACGACTGGGGACAGGGGCCGGCGAGACACACATCCACTCGCCACCATAGACGACTGGGGACAGGAGGCCGGCGAAACACACAGCCACCCGCCACCATAGACGACTGGGGACAGGAGGCCGGCGAGACACACAGCTACCCGCCACCATAGACGACTGGGGACAGGGGCCGGCGAGACACACAGCTACTCGCCACCATAGACGACTGGGGACAGGAGGCCGGCGAAACACACAGCTACCCGCCACCATAGACGACTGGAGACATGGGCCGGCGAGACGAGACACAGCCACCCGCCACCATAGACGACTGGGGACAGGAGGCCGGCGAAACACACAGCTACCCGCCACCATAGACGACTGGAGACATGGGCCGGCGAGACACACAGCCACCCGCCACCATAGACGACTGGGGACAGGGGCCGGCGAGACACACATCCACTCGCCACCATAGACGACTGGGGACAGGAGGCCGACGAGACACACAGCCACCCGCCACCATAGACGACTGGAGACATGGGCCGGCGAGACACACAGCCACCCGCCACCATAGACGACTGGGGACAGGGGCCGGCGAGACACACATCCACTCGCCACCATAGACGACTGGGGACAGGGGCCGGCGAGACACAGCCACCCGCCACCATAGACGACTGGGGACAGGAGGCCGACGAGACACAGCCACCCGCCACCATAGACGACTGGGGACAGGGGCCGGCGAGACACACATCCACTCGCCACCATAGACGACTGGGGACAGGGGCCGGCGAGACACAGCCACCCGCCACCATAGACGACTGGGGACAGGGGCCGGCGAGACACACAGCCACCCGCCACCATAGACGACTGGGGACAGGAGGCCGACGAGACACACATCCACTCGCCACCATAGACGACTGGGGACAGGAGGCCGGCGAGACACACATCCACTCGCCACCATAGACGACTGGAGACAGGAGGCCGGCGAGACACACATCCACTCGCCACCATAGACGACTGGGGACAGGGGCCGGCGAGACACAGCCACCCGCCACCATAGACGACTGGGGACAGGAGGCCGACGAGACACAGCCACCCGCCACCATAGACGACTGGGGACAGGGGCCGGCGAGACACACATCCACTCGCCACCATAGACGACTGGGGACAGGGGCCGGCGAGACACACAGCCACCCGCCACCATGACGACTGGGGACAGGGGGGCGAGAGCCACCCGCCACCATAGACGACTGGGGACAGGAGGCCGACGAGACACACATCCACTCGCCACCATAGACGACTGGGGACAGGAGGCCGGCGAGACACACATCCACTCGCCACCATAGACGACTGGAGACAGGAGGCCGGCGAGACACACATCCACTCGCCACCATAGACGACTGGGGACAGGGGCCGGCGAGACACAGCCACCCGCCACCATAGACGACTGGGGACAGGAGGCCGGCGAGACACACATCCACTCGCCACCATAGACGACTGGGGACAGGGGCCGGCGAGACACACATCCACCCGCCACCATAGACGACTGGAGACAGGGGCCGGCGAGACACACAGCCACCCGCCACCATAGACGACTGGGGACAGGAGGCCGGCGAGACACACATCCACCCGCCACCATAGACGACTGGGGACAGGGGCCGGCGAGACACAGCCACCCGCCACCATAGACGACTGGGGACAGGAGGCCGGCGAGACACAGCCACCCGCCACCATAGACGACTGGGGACAGGAGGCCGGCGAGACACACATCCACTCGCCACCATAGACGACTGGGGACAGGGGCCGGCGAGACACACATCCACCCGCCACCATAGACGACTGGAGACAGGGGCCGGCGAGACACACAGCCACCCGCCACCATAGACGACTGGGGACAGGAGGCCGGCGAGACACACATCCACTCGCCACCATAGACGACTGGGGACAGGGGCCGGCGAGACACAGCCACCCGCCACCATAGACGACTGGGGACAGGAGGCCGGCGAGACACACATCCACTCGCCACCATAGACGACTGGGGACAGGGGCCGGCGAGACACACATCCACCCGCCACCATAGACGACTGGGGACAGGAGGCCGGCGAGACACACATCCACTCGCCACCATAGACGACTGGGGACAGGAGGCCGGCGAGACACACATCCACTCGCCACCATAGACGACTGGGGACAGGGGCCGGCGAGACACAGCCACCCGCCACCATAGACGACTGGGGACAGGAGGCCGGCGAGACACACAGCCGCCCGCCACCATAGACGACTGGGGACAGGGGCCGGCGAGACACACATCCACCCGCCACCATAGACGACTGGAGACAGGGGCCGGCGAGACACACAGCCACCCGCCACCATAGACGACTGGGGACAGGAGGCCGGCGAGACACACAGCCACCCGCCACCATAGACGACTGGAGACATGGGCCGGCGAGACACACATCCACCCGCCACCATAGACGACTGGGGACAGGAGGCCGGCGAGACACACATCCACTCGCCACCATAGACGACTGGGGACAGGAGGCCGGTCCCGTGGAGGTCGCAGGTCTGGTGAAGACGAGCAGTCCCGCTGGGAGCGGCGGCGCCGGCACCTCTCCGGGGAGTAAATCACCGCGCCGAGTAAACAGCCATGTGAAGGATAATCACACTGACAGACCAGATCCGGCCGTTCGTGTTGTGTTGCCGGTCTTATTATCCTCTTTTGGTATGTCTTGGGAGACCATCGAGACCCAATGCATGTGTATTGATTTGCGCATCACATGGATAGGCGTTTTTGATCTACCAGGGCCTAGGTATATAGAGGAGGGTGCAGTGGTATTGCATTGCAAAACGATTTTGTTGTGTACGTAGTTCCGTCACCAGAAACGTCGGGCGCTTGGGGAATTATGCACTTTTCTATGATGGTTGCAACCATTTTATGAGTACAAGAAAATACAGCATTATACCATGAGTATTTATGATATGACGCGAATGAATGATGAATGATGCTACCTTAGTCATAACCGCACCCCTAGTCATTTGTTTATTTTTGGACCTCTTCTGTGGGAACAGTAAGGATTATACCTTTGGGAGGAACACCTTTTTTTCATTGTGCAACAGTGAATGATTGTAGTAGAGTGATATGCTACTATAGTCAGTGATATAGTGCTATTGTGAGTTATTTGAGTGTGAGTAGCAGGGACATCATATGCCCAAGTGGTCGCAGGCCACCAGGTAGCTGAGGTTTCCCCTACTGTGGAGGTGGCTGGGATCTCTCAAGAGGGGAGTGTTAATAGTGTTAATAGTGAACAGAGGAGGGGTAGTTCTGGTAGGTCACAGGAGGGGAAGTGGCATGAGGTCAGGGGGTGGAGGATTTGGAGACGCGAACCTAAGGAAAGGGTCAGTGAGTGGCAGGTGGCAGGTGGTAGGAGCGGGAGGAAGTGTAGCCGACCGGCCCAGCGGGCAGGCATAGTAACAGCAAATATGTTCCAGGCATTAGATGACTGCCCCCAGGATAGCAGTAGTAAGGAGTCAGTGCTGGTCATAGGAGACTCTCGTGTGCGTCATTTAGAGCGGGTATTTTGTAAAGGTAGGAGGGACAGGAGGTGCATCACCAGGCCTGGTGCCAAGGTGAAGGACCTGGTAACTGCGGTGGCACAGGTCACCAGTGATCACCAGTTTAACACAGTCATAGTGCATGTAGGGGTAAATAACATAGGTCATACTAGGAGCGAGGAGCTTCTGCGGGAGTACAGGGCCCTTCTGGCCACCCTGAAGGGTACCAATAGAGTGCTTGTAACAGGAATTTTGCCTAGGGCTAGAGCCTCCCCTGAGTGGAGCTCTAGGGCACTGGCAGCTAACACCAGGGTAGGAAAGCTCTGCCAGGAGCTAGGTTTTACATTTGTAGACGAGTGGAGCAGGTTTTATGCATCGTGGGACCTCTATCAGAAGGATGGCCTGCATTTTTCTGAGAAGGGGGTCCATGTGTTAGGCAAAGTATATGAGCATGTCCTTCAGGGAAACTAGGAAATGGGGTGGGGAGGGATGAAATTGCATTGCCAACTCAGGAATATTCCAATAGTGTCAGCCAAGGCAATAGAACCTCAAAGTCTGCAAATAGGGACAGCAGCAACTCAAGGGGACAGAGTTATAGTTCATCTAGTGATAAAAGAACTCCTCAATATGAAAAAGCCAAAGGTGGTTATGGAGCATTTGTTAAGTGTATGATGTTTAATGCTCAGAGTATCCGTTCCAAATTTGATGAGTTCAAGTGTTATGTTGCTGAGGAGGAACCGGATTTTGTTTGCATTACGGAGGCATGGGTCAGTGAAGGATATTTTGGAGATAACTTACAGGACTATGAGATCCAGGGATACAATATGTTTTCGTGCAATAGGGGTCCAGCAATGAAAGGGGGTGGTGTAATGCTCTATGTGAATAGCTTATTCAGTTCTCAAAAAGTAGCAGGTGGGGATAAAAATGTGTCTGTGGAGTCCATTTGGCTTGATGTCACTGTGGGAAAAGGCAACAGCAATACTCTTAGGATAGGAGCTTTCTACCGATCAGGAACCCTGCCACATTCTCAGCAACTGGAGCTTGACAAGGTGATTTGTGAGGAAATCAGTAGAAACTTTAAGAGGAAGTGCCTTATTCTCGGTGACTTTAATCTAAAAGGTTATGAAAATGCTGGTGTTGGCTCCCCATCATGCAAAATGTTCAGGAAATGCCTTGAAGAGGACCTGTTCTTACACCAGTTTGTATCGGAACCTACCAGGCATGGTTCATTCTTGGACCTTGTATTCTCGGATTTAAGTGACTTGGTTCAAGACTTGACTGTAGGCGAAACTCTGGGAAAAAGTGACCATAACATAGTTAGATTCAAGGCACATGTAGGGGAAACTATCAAGGATAATTTGGTAAAGGTTCCAAATTTCAACAAAGCAGACTTTAACGGCATGAGAGCGGCTTTAAGTGCCATCAGATGGGAAGAAGAATTCTCCAATTTAAATGCCTGTGAAATGTGGGAAAAGTTCAAATCTTACTTAAAGGAAACTCAGATTAGACATGTCCCCCAAAAGCAAAGACGCAAAAGAAGGGTAGGAAAGCCAGCATGGCTTACACCAGACGTGATAAAAGCAATTAGGGCTAAGAAAACTGCATTTAGAGTTTTTAAAGAAGCCTCAAATGTCATTAATCTAAAGGCGTATCGAAAAGCTAGAGACACTGTGAAGCAAAAAACCAGAGCAGCAAAGCGAGCAAAGGAACTGGATTTAGCTAGAAACTGTAATGGGGACAGTAAAAAGTTCTTTAGTTTCTACAAGCTGAGTAAAGTTTCTAACACAATTGGTCCACTGGAAGTAAACGGGACTACATTGGGTGAGGATAGTGAGATGGTTGAGGAGCTGAGCAAGCAGTTCAAATCAGTGTTTACATTGGAAGATATGACCAATCTGCCGACCGTACACCATAGTTCAGATACATGGGATCTGACAAATGATGTTGATTTCATTGGTAGTGATGTTGTTTACAATCATATCAGGAAAATAAAGCCAAATAAGGCAGCAGGACCTGATGATATTTATGCTAGGGTGTTGCGGGAAACTGAAAAGGAACTGGCATTTCCACTTAGTATAATATTTTGTAGATCAGTTTCACATAATGAAATTCCAACCGATTGGAAAAGGGCAAATGTAGTTCCTATTTTCAAGAAAGGAGAAAGAGGGAAAGTTGAAAACTATAGGCCAATAAGTCTCACATCCCTAGTCTGCAAGGTACTCGAATCAATTATCAAGGATAGAATAGTTAGTTATCTGGAAGGTAGCAGATTGATTCAAGATACTCAACATGGATTTAGAAAAGGACGATCGTGTCTCACAAACCTCTTGGACTTTTTGAACTTCGCCACAGAACAATTTGATCAGGGAAATCAGGTTGATGTAGCATATCTTGACTTTAGTAAGGCCTTTGACAAGGTACCCCATAAACGGTTAATGATACAGCTTCAGTCCCATGGTATTGCAGGTAGCATCTTAAAATGGATAGAGTTGTGGCTTTCAGATAGACAGCAAAGAGTGATGCTAAATGGTACAAAGTCATCATGGCAAAATGTTCTTAGTGGAGTCCCCCAGGGGTCAGTACTAGGGCCATTACTGTTCATTATATTTGTAAATAACATTGAAAGTGGCCTAAGCAGTAAAGTTTTGAAATTTGCAGATAATTTGAAGGTCTTTAGGGCAATAACAGGTCAGGATGAGCATATCTCGCTGCAAAAAGACTTAGACGAACTTGTGAAGTGGTCCGAAGAATGGCAAATGAAATTTAACTTTGATAAGTGCAAAATCATGCATGTAGGTAAGCAGCATATGAAGGCTCCATACTTGATGGGTGGCCAAGCGCTATCAGTGACTCAACAGGAGAAGGATTTAGGTGTTATTCTAAACACAAAATTGGGGGCATCAGAACAGACCAAGGAAGCCAGGAAGAAGGCACTGAGAATGCTCGGGGCAATAAATAGGAATGTATCATACAGAAGTGAGGAAGTGATCAGGAAGCTTTACTGTGCATACGTCAGGCCACATTTGGAATACTGCATCCAAGCTTGGTCTCCTAGCTATGAAAAAGATTGTTGGCTTTTAGAGAGAGTACAAAAGAGGGCTACAAAAATGGTTAATGGCATAAGCAACCTGGCATATGAGGAAAGATTGAAGAAATTGAATATGTTTTCACTTAGATATAGAAGGCTGAGAGGAGATCTCATCGAGGTCTTTAAATTTGTCAATGGTCTGGAGAGGGGATACCTTGGGGAAATGTTTGAATTTAACAGAAATGATGCAATTAGAGGTCATAAATTCAAAATTAAAATTAACCACAGCAGAACAAGGTTAAGGCAAACTTTCTTCACCAACAGGGTAGTGGAACACTGGAACCAGCTGCCAGAAAACATCGTCAGTAGCAGAACATTGAACATCTTTGAAAACAGCATAGACAATCATTATAAGAATAGAGGGCTTGCTTTTCAGTATTACAGGGAGGGCTGATTGGCAGATTTGGTGGGCAACTGGTTCAGTGTACAGAGTGCAGCCAAGAAGGGCCCTTGTGGCTCAGAGTTGCACTGATCTTTTATGTCTTTATGTTTATGTCTTTATTTACTATTATAGTAGCTATGCTCGTGAACATACGCAGCGATGCATCGTTAGCCGAAGTTGAGTACCCATCATCATCAACTTATGGCGAGTACATTTTCCTCTCCTCTGGAAAGTAAGCTCAAAAATGTGTTACCCGGTATAAACCGCTGGGCCGACGGAGACAGCGTCGGGCCGTTGGGAGAACCAGTTCCATGAAATTATGCATACCTCCTGCTTGTTGTATTTTCACTTTTGCTTCATGTTTGACGTCACTTTTCATTGAAAAGCATGCCCTTTGAAGGTGGTAAAGATAGCATTCTAGCTGGCACTCTCGGTTACTTGTGGTGTTTTGCATTAGGTTTGCATTTTATTTTGTGCATTGCTCAAACTTAAGTCCATTTTATATTCCGTACGTCCATGTGGGCTAAATTTCTATAGAGGTGTAAAAATAATATCAAGATGCCCAAATATGCAATGCTCTGTAACAGATGTAAGTGTTTATTTTCAAATATTATATTCCGTACCGAACAGTAATGACTATTTTTTATTCGACCTTTGTATCGACACGACACGACCTGTGTTCGATCCGAAGATTTATTTCCTGGAATAAAATGCCTTCACAATGGCTGAAATTGACCATGCTTAGGATGAAACGTAGGTATTCAGATATCATTGACGCTTTTAATTCCCTTAATGAATTAATTCAGGATTACAATGTGGGTCCTCGAGGTAGAAATACTGTCACTTGAGACGCCTTCTAAAGTTATCAGTTACCATTCGACCAAGAAAGTAGCTGATCCTCAATAAAACTTGATGAGTTTTCGATTGCCGTTTAATCGAGAGTCTGTCCATCGATCATTCAGATGCGAGGAGCGCAAAGCGCCACTCCCCTCCCCCATCCCATATTGATCCTGGATACAATTTCTGCATCAGTGTCACGTTTGCAAGATTAGTCGTCCTCAAGTAGTTTTGAATGATGAGAAAATATGCGCTGCAAACGATCTCGACACCACGAAGACGACGAAGGCGAACATTGATTATTGCACGATGCTTTTTGTATTGCAGCCGATGCCTCTTCGAAACGCACCACTCTCCTCTGTTTGTTTAACAACAAGATACATGGGCACTCAGTAAAAGAAGGGCACTAAAATCCAGGAGGTACTGACGCTTTGGGTGTTTCCTTGGCCAAGTCCTGGAGCCACCACCGGCTGTGGCCCTGTCATTTCAACGCAGATTTGTATCATATTGAGTAAGCAAGTAGAGCGTACCGAAGGCGCTCATGGCGCCATCTATGCTATTACTGCCACACGATCACTACTCAGCTGTGCGTTTGTACCACTAGATGTCTCTGCTGTCGGGATGATTCACTCTTGTTTCATTTTCTTGAGACACTTCTCCGAGAACGTACTAAGACCAGGGGTGGAGTTCCATATGTTTTTGATGACGCTTGAGCCCCACCATCTTTGTCTTAGACCCGCCAACTTATTAATATCTTAACATAGTACTCCATGGGGTGGGCCATACCAACCGAATCGGCAGCGCTCATTTCCTCCGTGTACTGGGCTCCAACAATGCTGCATCTGTAAGTGGTGGTGGTGTCTGGACTGCGGTTAAAGCTTAGCACCAGGGGGCATTGCATTCTCAATCTTCATCGCGATCCTCTTTGCTGAAATATTCACACCGGGTATCGGTGGCGTGCCGAAGGGGGAATTCAGGGAAGTTTCCTCAATCTCGAAAGCCTCGCAGGTTGCTCGCAGGTGCCACTGCAAATGACGCTTGGGCCCCCGAAATCGCATAAAAGCCACTGCAATCACGTTAGCAACAAATATCATTCCGGGGCCCCAAAAGATGCTCGGGGCTCCAAAAGGTGGAGCCGGGGCCCAGTGGGAATACCCATCGGGGCCTCGAAAAGTTGCGCTGGACCGCTGAAAAAATCGCGCCGAGACACAAAAAAAAGTCCTTCCGGGGCCCCGAAAATCACCCTGGAGCCGAAAAAAAGGTCGGACCGCGGCCCTGGAAGTTACGTTGGGGACCCAATAAATATCGACGGAGCCTTTGAATATGGCGCTGAGGCCCCAAAAACATGTGCCGGGTATCGGAAAATTGCGTTGGGGCTCACATGGCTGGGCCGGGGCCCCTGAAAACAACGTTGGGTCCTCAAAAGTTCGCACCTGCACCCATGAAAATCACGCTCGGGGCTCGAAGAAAGTCATGGTGAGTTCCTGGAAAGTCACGACGGGGGCCCCGAAAAGACACGCCGGGTTCCTGTTTTTTTTTGCTCATGCCGGGTTCTTAAAAATCACGCCGAGGGCTCAAAATTTCGGGTGGGCCCCTGAAAGTCGTGCTGAGCCTGGGGGTACCAAAAGGCCGAGCTTAGGCCCATGAAAATCACACGAAGGTCTCGACAGGTCGCGCCGGCGCCCCGAAAGTTCCATCGCAATCACACACAAAAAAATGAAGCCAGGGCAACGAAAAACAGTCCGGCGATAGGGGACATGCGCGGCCACGCTACTGCTAGCGCTTCGTCTGAACTTAGCTGAAGAAGTTGGAACTGTAAGGAAGCCATTGGGTCGCATGGCGGCCGCGACCGCTAGATGCTAAATCTTGGAGATAATTGTCAAAAACAAAGAAAACGTGACATATATATATATATATTTTTTGCCCCACCTGTGCTGGATACATTTCTGTATCAGCTACTGCAACTTAGACTCCAGTATAATGGCCATTAGTATTCGTCAATTTTGTTCCAAAGTTGACATGCTGCCATATTTCGGTATAGCTTAAGCATGGGAAATGCCGGAAGCATGATTTGGTTGCATGCGAAATTTAATATTTTGATCAAAGAATACTACTAACTGAAAATGCCACCTGGAACTTCTTCATAATTTATAACTCGTTCAATGAAGGAATTCCTGATCAACTAACACTGCCGCTATACTTCGTCAAAGTTGATTAGAGATTTGATAGCATCGCAACGATGTCTTTAAGTGTGGACAGTGTCCATTTGTTGCAGATAATAAGGCATAATAAGGGATAATAGGGAGGATAATAAGGGAGCTGGTGTTCAATACAAATATTTAGCGACTCTAGTGTTTCAAGAACTTCTTACAATAACATGATGCGATGATCCTGGGTGGCGAGTGATTAAGTGGTCGATAAACGGCGGCAACAGGGGGCGGGAGAGGAGGTATGGTGCCACACTTTTCATGAAAGTTTAACATCAATGCTATGGCGATGCATCGTAAGAATAAACTTCAAAAAGGTCCCCCCCCCCACACACACACTTTTGAGATGTTTCTACTACGCCCCTGGTGGATGTGGCCTACTGGGAAACTTTGACTAAGGGATCACGTCCTTTGCCATATGCAGGCTTGCCACCAAAGCCCACCATACCCAATACAAATTATAACAGTGGAAATGTTGAGTGAGTGGGAGCAGGCGCGCCTACCTATTCCAGGTAACATAGCATATTAGAGCCATAGGGAACTGGTCGATCCAGGCTTTTTGCAATTTGACAATATAAGATTGATTGAGTATTTAGCAGAATTATGTTTATGGAAAATAACCAAGTACCCCTCTCGCGTCGTCTCAATCCCATCCAAAGTCCGTCAAGACACCAATGCATGATCCCATCAAGAGTCCATGCAACTGCTAAAAAGTGCGGGCATTTATGTGCTGTTCTTCAATGGAGCGTTCACAAGCTCGGCGCCCCGCCACAACTTTAACACTCGCACGTTCGGCGGTCCGCGCCAACTTCGCATGTCCGGGGGGGGGGGGGGCGATGTCTGCCCCATAAAATTTCTGGAACTATGCTAGCTAGCGACAAACTGAAAACGGCGTTGGATAGCTGGTGATGGGCTCTATCGAAAGTGTTTCGGTAATTTTTTCGTTCAGGTCAACATTCAGGTCACTGGACCATCATAGGTCAAATTCCACCAGATCAGGTGGGACTCAGATATTGACACATATCGCAGGACCTGTAACAGATAGAAACAAATGGCGAACGCTATTCGACAGTCCTTGAAATGCGCTACCGACAATAGGCGGCGTAATTTAAGGTTATAAAATATGGACAATGGAATTGTCCATATTGACATTGATTTTTTTCGTGTTTCCCCAGCGGAGAAAACCCCAATGAAATATAAATATACAAGAAGAACACGCAGAAACAAGGAACGACAGTACGAGGATGAAAACCGCGTGAAGTGACGGGCGCAGCCCACGAAGAGCTACCTAGCAAACGTAAACGACCCCACTAGTAAACGAAGTAGGAAAAGAGCGACGGGTGTCACCCCACGAAAATTAAAAATAAAGGACTGCAGAATCAGCGGCCAGTCAGGCCAGAATTGGCACAGCGGAGTGTTCAATGAGCTTTGGCAGGTATATCACGCTGAAATAGTACTGACCCTCCATACAGTTACACGAAATCGAGCAGTAATGAGGCTACTCTATACTGGTACACTTTCTTTATTTTTCTCTCGACTTTTTCTCTACTTTTCTCTCGACGGCAAGTCGCTCCAGCGTGCCTTGGTCAACAAAAACATCACCACTCTCATGCTGGTCGCATAGTGGCTGGTGAACAAATAGTGATGGTGATAGTCCAGTAATGAACACAAAGATGACCCAAGATCAACATTAATTGGCACTCACAAAGTCATTAGTCTAATATGTGTAATAGACTGAGCGCGCCACTCCTACATATATGTTGACACACTACGACCAGGCAGTCAAGACGCATCACCATGCACCTATGCAGGACGGTGCACCACCATAACACAGCACAATAGCACATCGGACTCCACTCTCAAGAGCAGAAATTGTCAACAGCACCTTAGATTTGGTAATCATCTACATAATGGTATGCCATGAACGTTACTGATTTGTCGAATTATAGTCGCTGAGTTGCGTACCTGCCTAATCATGCGTGCACGATTATTCATTTAATTGATGGAAGTTAATAAGTTAATAAAATAAGTTCATCTCATGCACATTTTGGCATTTGCACAAGGGATGCCCGCACATTACTCAACTTATGCTTTTCTGTGTTAAAAGTATATTGCTTAAAGCGGTGCCGTTTACAAATAGCAGAATTTGTCTGCTCGAGACGCTCACGAATGCACGGTCGCCGTTTAAGTGTATGCTTACTTGTGAACAGATACCACTATTGTTGAACGCCAGAGGATGTCAGCTGTTCCGACGAAACGTTGCAGGATAACATTGGTACAATCCTAAATGCTTTTCCCGCCCAGGAAGGACGATTAATTCGGAGCCTTGAAAGCTTTGCAAAAAAGCAAATCAATGCTGATTATGCATCCGGTTGATTGTCTGTGCGTGCATGATAAGGTAAGCAGACCTTTAATTTGAAAGGGTATAGAGTCATGGCAACTGGGGAGTTGTAATCTTAACATGCGTGACTGCCGTTATATGTGTACCGTCCTGCTCTTGCTTGTCTTGCTGCTGCGTCTTGCTCATGCTCACGCTGTCACAAAGTCCATGCCATGTTCTGTTCTCCGATACACGGCATACGTACAACGACCCTTCCCATTATTGGCGGCTATTAAGCTTGTTTGTTGGTGCTCGGCATGTCAAGGGTCGAGCGGCCGGCTGGTTTCTCCTCGTCTCCGCGTTACACATTCCCCCGCCCTCGACTGTTCCATCCACCGCGCCTGCGCCGACAGCGGTATAAATGCCGGGTTCAGTTTCTATTCCAGCACTATCGTCCAACGGTGTACAGGATGAACTCAAAGCTGGTGAGTACCTGGTGGCCTGTTGAACGGTCTTGTGCAACCAAAATGCCTAGTTGTCGCCACAGCGGGGTGTGGCGTCTCCCAAGCTTTAGAAAGCTTAACTTTACTCCTGTGGCGCTGCATGGAAAGAGTCGACCTTATTACTCTGTTTCCCAATGCGAAATCCATGGCAACGCCAGCATCAACACAATTTAACTGTCATTCAACAGATCCAATACTTGAATCTGAAGCGGTGTGGCGCTTTCAGTGACGCTACCTGAACATTGAGTGAAGTAGTACCGCATGCTGGCTGATGATTTTGGTAGTGAGCTTCCATTGCCTAGATATGTCGAAGTCAGCCGGGGTAGCATCGGTCGCCCTGGTGAGTCCCTTGGTGGTCACGTGCTGACATTTGTCCGATGTCCGCATCTCTCGCAGTTGTCCGTCTGTTAGCAGTACAGCGGACATCGTTTCTCGATACCGGTTGAGTTTTAGTGCTACACGTGGTGTGGACAGACAATTTGTCAACCTTGATCCCCCTTCCCCTGAGGCAGCACCGATCGACTTGGGATGGAACGGATGTGATGTGTATGTCAAGAAATTGCTGCCCGGGTGTCATGGACATCCACGCGCGGCATGCCTACCTCATCCGACGAGCCTCGACAGTGAACCGTGGTGCCCTGTCGACATGTGGGCTTAGGCGTTGGGTGTCGACAATTAGTAGAATTTGTGCTGTTGCTGGTCTGCTGGACAAGCTAGATACAATGTGCAATGGCTCGATATGCTATGTTCACCGGAAAAGTACAGCAGCATTTCGGCAACATTTCGGCCTTCATCAGGACGATAAGGAACAAGAAATAAGACGTCTTACTTGTCACCCCAATGAAGGCATTACGCCGAAACGTTTGTGTGCTTTTCCGGTGAATATAGCATCTTGTGCCAATGTACATTTCATATAATATGTAGTACCTTCTTCTGACATGCCGAGTTTCACTTTTCGCCTGTACTGGTTGTCTCAGCGTTTATTTACTGACATGCTTCGATATGTATCTGGATCGGTATAAGGACTCCTTTCTGAAATCCCGACTTCACGGTGCCTGTTCTGACTGTGCTAAAGTATGTGTGACTATAGGGCTGCTCGATGGCTGTCCCGGCCGCAGTTCTGACCGTGTGTGTCGTGACATGCACCTTATGTCGGACAGGTGGTACTGAGCGCCCTGCTGGCGGCTGCTGTCGCCATGCCACGGTACGCCTTGGTACCGGTCGAAGATCTGCAGTACATGGTTCCTCACTACAGGCGGGTGCCGCGCCAAGTTATGGTCGAGCCGCTGCCACATTCGGTGCCCGCCTCTTCCGATGACAGGTTTGTCTCGCCAAACGGATATCAATAGGAGTCGGGGATGGGATTTGCGCAGAAAGTTCTTGTCTATTGCGAGGTGATAGGTAATCACTTTGGACGGAGTGTTAGAGCACCATTCGCCACCGGCTTAAAATACCTCTGGACGCAATAGTTGTGCGAAGTTTCCCTGGTATTCAAACTGATAAATTAGATGGTCGCGCTGGTAATATTTATGGATATGTTCTTTCCTGTACTAACCATTGACATTTTTGCATTAGTGTTTGCTTGAGCATGCGCGCACAGTGTATTCGTCAATATGCTCAAGTCATGTTCGCCATCTACTAACATTTACGCGTTGCCGTTAAACTTAGCCAACGAAGAGCACGACCACCGGAGATAAATGATCATGGGCCAGGATTTCACCAGGTTCGCCTTTCTCCCAGCTGAAGGCAATAGCGCCGAACGTTTCCACGCATCGTCGGCGGCGGTACTGACATGTGACCCGCCCGCAGGTACGTCCGCCAGGCGAGTGGCGGCTGGTACTGACATGTGACCCGCCCGCAGGTACGTCCGCCAGCAGGCGAGTGGCGGCTATGGCGGCTGGTACTGACATGTGACCCGCCCGCAGGTATGTCCGCCAGGCGAGTGGCGGCTATGGCGGCGGAGATCAGGTCGACTACGGCGCCTACACGGGCGGCCACGGTGCCTTCGGCTGGTACGCCGACTACCCTGTCGGAGGCGGATACCATCGCTGATTGGCCACGCCCCTGACCGTCCCCTCCTTCCCACTCCCGCTCCACTGTAACTGGCACACTTTATCAGCGAGCCGCGGGAGCAATCTCTACTCGCTAGTCCGGTTGTCCAGCTCAGCTTGTTCGTTGTTATCCCCGTCGTCTACGCAGTCTTTCACTCAGGTGTGTACCGCTTGTGAAATAAAAGACAAACTACCCTGCTGCGCGCTCTCTCTCTCTCTCTCTTTCTCTCTCCCTTTCACTAGTGCTTGGTGCATCAGGGATCGGCTTGTTGGCAGAGGAGCAGGTGCTGTCGCGGCGAAGGCAGGTGTTCGGAACTTCTAGTGCAGTGATTCAGGACAACTTGAGCATCGCGCACTAGAGGGTGGAAAGCCTTAGGAGCTCGTTCAGCCCCATCCCACATACTAGCTATTGCTGTGGGAGGGGTTTGGCGGATACCTACTAACTTACTGAAAGTCGGAAAGTCGTCTGATATACATTTTATGTCCACATTGCACGAGAACACGCAAGTTTTTTGTTGTGTTACTGTGCTATTTCTTTTCATGTTCAACTAAAATTCTGCAAGAAATGCGCAATACATCCACATTTTTTGCAGCTGTCCTTGGTGTAAATAGCAGCGATTGCAAATACTTTCCTCACATGATCACTGGGAAGCTCGGCCTCAGCCTGTCTGAAGACTTCTTTGGCTTTGAAAACAGCCAACTAATACTGCATCGTGGTAAGGACTGAGATTCCTTGAGTCTTATCGTTCTCGCAAGACACCGATTATTGACGCATTTTCTGGGCGATGTGGCGTAAAGACACTAATGCAGTGCGATGCAGTACGCACGACTCAGTCGGTGATTCCAGTGGGAAATCAGCGGTGAAACCTTCTCGAAAGCTTCGGAACATAGTTGGGATTTAAGCAAGCTGCTGCACTCCATATTTATTTTTATTCGTTGAATTAAAGAGCTAACAAAGTTAAATAGCATGAATGTTTCATATGAGTAGCTGTATGCATGGGATTTGAAGGTGGACGTGTTCTTGTCATCTTAATTGACGACTTCATTTTTAGCGCAGATTAAGGGATTAATACAAGTTTCCAGTGGCTCAATCCGAAGTTCAAAGGGTTTGGACCCCGGAACTAGGTTGGAAAGAGAGAGGAGCTAGCCCCCGTCTCCGATATATGTATATATATATATATATATATATATATATATATATATATATATATATATATATATATATATATATATATATATATATATATATATATATATATATACCTCTGTGCGGTCGATAACCGGCTATCAAATCACATTTTATTTCAAGCCATGAGCACGTCACTTCTGAACATGTGGGCTTCCGTCTGCTCGTTTAATGGTCGGACAGATATTTCTGTAGATAAAAATAGCTCATCGTATGATTGGCCAAATCACCACACATTTGACCTCTCCAGTGGTGACATATCGAGACTTCTAATATATGATCCTGATGCAGTGGCGTAGCCAAAGGGGTTGGACAGAGGAGGCAGTCGCCTCCTGGAGGGTCGGAGGAGGCTCTCCAGGCGGGTCTCTTAAAGGGTCCACAAGGGCCCCTCAAGGCAAGATGGTTGGAAGGGTCCCGAGCCAAAATGAAGGGTTCCTGGGCCGTCGGCGGAGCCCAAGCTGAAGAATGGGTCCCTGACCTGATGGACAGGGCTAAAGCGGTTGAAAGGGGGCCTCCGACTTGTCAGAACAGGCCCTGGATTGTCAAAGAAAGTCTCGACGACGGATGGGCTGTAATTGCTGGAGAGGACCTCGGGCCATCAGAAATAGTTAATGTGTTAACGGATGGGTCCCAAGCCGTGCAAGGGCCCTGGCCTCATGGAGGGAGCCCAAGCTGTTGAAAGATGGCCTCCGGCCTGACAGAGGAGGCCCTGGATCGCTAAGGGGCCCATGTGCCGACGGAGAGGACCCATAGCCATGGGAGGATCGCGGGCCGTCAGAGAAGGCCCAGAGCCGGTATGAGGGCGCTCTGGGCCGATGGGGCCGAAGCCGCACAGGGGCCCTTGCATCCCAGAGGAGGCCCAAGCTTTTGAAGAGAGGACTCCGGCGAACGGAGAATGTCCTGAGATATGACAGAGGGTCCCTGAGCCGACGGATGGGGACCCAGGGACGGACGTGCAGAACCACTGGGCCGGCTTTGGCTCACGCTGATGGAGAGGGGCTCAGGACGATGAAGAGGCCCCTACGGAGACGGAGACGATGGGTGCGTCCGAGTCTTGGAATGCCCTTGTCAGCTGGGAAGAGCAGTCTCAGCTGAAATGGGTCCCTAATAACTGAAGAATAAACAGGGCGCCTGAGGGCCAATGATGCACTTTAGATTTGAAAGGATCCCTGAGGGATTAACAGGATCCTTAAGAGCTGAAGAGGACTAGTGAGGGCCAAACTCAGGTCGGAAAGGCCCCCGAGAGGACTATTGAGTTAGACAGAACTATTGAGGACTGTGATGGGCCCATAAAATCAGGAGAGAACCTAGAGGTGTGAAAACGATCTCGTGAGAGTCAGAGAGGACTGTACCGGCATTCTTCTGAGGTTGAAAGTGGCTCCTAGTGGATGAACAATTTACCCTGAGAGACTAAAAACGTGGCCAGTTCGCTGGCGAGTGATGTGAGTAATACCAAGGACAGCCTCAGATATAAAATGTTCTTGAAGCCACAAGAGCTGTCGATAAGGCCCCTAACAGCTTCAGAGAGCCTTTGAGGGTTAACAGGGCACACTAAGAACCAAGGAGAGTCCCTAAAGCTAACGATGGTTTCGGGGAATACCAAAGGTCGGCGTCAGAGCTGGAGAGACCTTGAAGCTAGTCAATGACTGTGAAGCGACCCTAGCAGCTGCAGAGAACCCTAGGCGATTGAAACTGGTCATTGAATGCTAGAGAGAACTGGACTGGGATGTCCAAAAGGCTTGGAAGGGGTCCCAATGATAAGAACAGGGCCCTTTTAGATCCGAAGAGAGTCCCTAAGAGCTAGCGATGGTTGTGAGAAACACTGAGCGCCAGTTTCAGAGCTAGGATGTCATTGCTAGTCAAACGGCTGTGGAAGACTGTGGAGGACCACTGAGAGTTGGAGCGGACTGGACTGTGATGCTCCTGAGGCTTGGAAGGAACACTGAGGGATGAACAGAGTCACCAAGAGCTAAGGAGAGTTCCAAGAGCTGGCGATGTCTCCGAAAGTGTGAGACTTGTCTCGGAGCTGCAGGATTCGCCTGAAAACCAAACAGGTTTGTCGGCAACTGCGAATAGATCATGCAAGTTAGAGATGGCTTCTGACGGATGAATAAATAGGCCCTCTGAGAGCCAGAGAAGACTAGACTGGAATGTTTCCGAGCGTTGGGATCGACACCTGAGGGATCGGGCCCCCTGAGGGCTGAGATAATCCTTTAGAACTGGCCATGGGTGCGAGGAATACTGAGGACCAGTCTCAGATATAAGATGCCCCTGGGAGCCATGAATAATGCCAAGGACTAGGAATGCCACCCACCGCCACCTCAGGGCAACGTCCGCCCCCGTGGCTACGGCTGCCCCAACGGCCACAGCTGTCCTAGTGGTGACGACCTCCCAAGTGGCCAGCTGTCCTACTGGCCTGATCGCAGCTGTTCCAGCAGCTGCGGCCCCTCCGGCGATGGTGAAACCGACAGCCCAGCACTAGCTGTGATGACGGTCGCTCCAGCGATGTTAGTTGCTTCGCCTTGGACTCGGGTGATACCAGTTAACCAAGAAGAAGGAAAAACAATTTGCACGAGGCTGTGCATTTGGCGTAGCCGATCAGTGGTCATTTATGTAGCTAGTCCTTCCCTGTGCCCACATCTCGCATTGCCCAAACCCCACCAGTACGCATACCTCATTTTGAGGAAGTATAAAGGTGCTGAAAAGGCGCAACAATGTAGGCCCCATCCTTACAATGAACACCGTCCCTATTAAACTATGTCGTAACGTATGGAATGGCAGAAGGAATAATTATAAAATGGTGTCCATGGAGATGAGCAACTTTATTTTTACATAATTTAATAATATTCGTGCCTTCTTTAGAGATGTGTTAATGCTCCCATGTTTTCACAACATTGGTCTCTGGCTGTTGGGCAGCTAAAGCTGGGTTACACTGTACCTGAGCAGGCCGCAGACGGCAGGAAGTATGAACACCGTCCCTATTAAACTATGTCGTAAGTATGGAATGGCAGAAGGAATAATTATAAAATGGTGTCCATGGAGATGAGCAACTTTATTTTTACATAATTTAATAATATTCGTGCCTTCTTTAGAGATGTGTTAATGCTCCCATGTTTTTCACAACATTGGTTTCTTCTCTTGGCTGTTGTCGGCAGCTAAATGCTTGTTTTCTTCTTTTTTCCTGGTCTTTACCGGACTGTTGGACCTTGATTGCAGGCTCGCATTGCCACAGCAGCGCGGAGCGCCATATCTTCTCGCGTGTTTAACCATCGTTGCCTACACACATACACACACACAAAATATATATATATATATATATATTATATATATATATATATATATATATATATATATATATATATATATATATATATCAGGGGCGTCGATTTGTATCTTTTGTGGGGGCCATCGCCCCACCAATGTTTATCTTGACCCCGCCCCCCGCCCCCCCCAATAATCCATGCTCCATCAATATATCCATCCAATAATTCTGTTTTTATGCTTATAAGAAAGCTAAAGGAAAAAGAGAAGAAAAGCACCATGCTGCATAGAAAACCTAGTTAATATTTGTTAACCAGCATATTTTGTACTCCAAAGAAACAGATTATGTTTAGATGGTGGACTGACTCTCCACCTTTTGATCCAAAATTGAAAATTGAGCAAAAACAACAACAAAATAACTGGATTTCCCTCCACTGTGGAAGTACAACTTGCATAATAAAATGCCGAGATTAGCAGATGCTGATGGATTCTAAACCAGATTGTCTGAAGAAAAAAATTTGCTAACAACAATTGCATTGTCATACTGATGTTTGTACACGTTACAAACATCTGATGCTACACTGCTGCTCAACTCGATTTGAATGAAGAATCAACTTGTGAATCAATAGTTTTTGAGTGAGTTATGAGTTGAATCAATTCTTTTCCCCAAATATATTTTGAGTTGTGAGTTGAATCACAACTTTCTATAAAAATGAGTTGAATCATGAGTCAATAACTCAAATCGCAATGAGTTACTAAAGTCTTGTGACTCAAATGCAAGCCATGAAAAAATTATATAAAGCATGTCTTTGTGGATAGCATGCCATGACACAAAGTAGTGAGCAAACCACAGCATAATTATTCATACTTAACATTACAATTGTCAAATTGACAGCTGCCAGTGAATAGAGTCAGGGGTACTGAAGTTATGTACCAAAAACTAATGACAGTGACTACAAATAAGTACCCATTAACGTTAAGCTTGGTATTCATAATCAATTTCATGCACGAGTCAATCATAGTGTCGGACTTGAAAAAAAACCTAAACCAACATAGTTTGACCAGACCTAACTAATTTGTTTACTACATGGAGCCAAATGTATGTACAAAATTGTTTTTTATCCACCATAGAGCACAATACTACCGATTTGGTTAAGTTAGGCTAGTTTGTTTATTTTAGGTTAGAAAAGTTTCCAAAAGAAGTGAAAATCGGACATTTTTACTTCACAAACAGCTAACCTCAGAACAAAACAAAACAAACAAAAAACACACACAAAAATGGATTGTGATAGTTAAAAAAATATGGTACCGAAACGGTCCTGCACGGCAATAGGCATCTGCACTGAATACAATTGCGTTGGATTCTTATTCACACGCGCGTCTGATATGGTATCAGACGCGCGTGTGACAGATACCAAACAAAAGGTACATTAACCAGAGGGTAGATCGAAGTTTTCCTTCGACCCTGCATGATGTTTGCCGAAGGTTTTTTAAAATACTATATCAATGTATTGCGGAAAACTTTTCTCAAATCATACGCGATGGTCACTTTTATTTTCCCTTGTTCTACAATCAAATATATTTGCCTTTCGCCCACCAGGTTAGTCATAAACTTGTCCCGTTCTTTCCAGTGAACATTTAAAGTGGGATGGCAAAGTTCGACCAGATCGCGACCTTTGCCATCCCATTTTAACATTGGGTCAAGTACTCGTATTCTACGGACAAACAAAAATGTGCTTAAGCGAATCAGATTACATTCCCGTTTGAACTGTGCAATCATGGTGCCTACATTTGTACATCTATCGGCCAGGCGGGTTCTGCCCGCATAACATCACATTTCACGGACAGCACCGCCGCAACGAGATCACGTCTGAACTTCAGTTACCGAGGCTGTGATTACACCGAATGCTACAAAACAAACACAACTACTCATATAAATGCCACAACAAAGCATTTATAGCCAGACCGATCAGAATGAGCAGCAGAATGATACACATATATTATAAAAAGCTAAACCATTTTATTTTCTGGAAATTTTCAAAATTTAATAAACCTAATCCAACCTAGCCTAATCAGAGATGCGCTTGAAGAAAAATTATTACGAAATTTATAGTTCAAGTTTTTTTTGGGGGGATGAGTTTTTGTTCAGGACACCATGTTCATGACGGCGACTAAGATGATGGGACCACTTATTATCGGTGCAAATGCATTTTTATTGGGAAAAATTGAAAATATTTTCCAACTAAAAAAATCGAATCTAACCTAACTTAATAAAACCTAACCCATTTGTTTGCTTTATAGAGGCAAATGTGTGCAAAATCTTTTCTTGGTTATTTGGGCTTACAGCCGCATTGGCTGCGTTGCCATACAGCGCCCATAAAACTTTTTTGTCACCACCTTAAAGCACAATAATACCGAAAAATTACCAAAAATGTTGCAAACATTTCAAAAGAACTGTTTAAGCATCTTTAAAACAGCTTAGGTTAGGTTAGGCTGGGTTAGGTTTCTTTTTTAATGTTGATAGTTTTCAGAAAATAGATCGCTTGACAATAAATAAAAGATGGGTGACTTTCTGTTCTAAAAAGATGGGGATACTAAGCTAGGTTAGGTTTTGATGCATTTAAAAAAAAAACATTTTTATCCCATGTTACCCAACTCAAAACACCTTGCTTGACATTAGTTTGCCCATAATCTGAAAAGTAATCATTTGCAGAAAAAATAAGTGGTCCCATCATTTTAGTCACCTGCATAAACATGACATTCTGAAGAAAAACTCCAAGAAATAAAGAAGCGCCATAAACTGCAAATTTACCAATAATGTCAAGTTTTTGGAGAGACATTTGTTTTAATTAAAAAACGTTTTGCGACTTGAAAAATCTAAACCAACCTAACTTGACCAGACCTAACCAGTTTGTTTACTATATATAGCCAGATGTATGTAGAAAATTGTTTTGTATCTACCATAGAGCACAATAATACCGGTGTGATTAGGTTAGGCTAGTTTAGTTTTTTTTTGTCGGAAACTTTTCCCAAAAGAAGTGAAAACCGGGAATTTTTACTTCGCAAACAGCTAACCTTAAGTTAGGTTTGACTGCGTTCAGTTTTCTAATTTGGGATATATTCAGAAAATATATTGCATAAATGTTTGTTCTATTTTTATCTCCAAAAGAATGTTAGGATATGTTAGATTATGTTATGCTGGTTATGGTTGTTAGGTTATTGCATGGATGAACTAATGAGTGGATTCATACCACATTCCCACTGGAGTCTAAAAGCTGCATCATAACCATACTTCTACAACGTATTTCACAAGAACCCGTCTCGATTCTACTGCTCATTCAGGACACCATAGAGGTCAATTAATGAAATGGTTACTTCATTGCCTGCATTGTTAAAGTAAACAAATTCCATGGCATCCCTCTTGCCTAATAGTCCATCCTTCCCTATCCATGCAGGAGGTGTTTGATTTTCCTCAAACTGTCTGGAGAACTTGGGAGCTACGTGTGAATTATGAAACAAATGAGCTATTCCTCTATGCTTGCGTTGCAGAATCGCGTGGCACAATGGCATGCCGAATGGGCAGGGTACATTGTGGGCAGTTGCCACCCTGACAGGTTGTGAGGTCACCAAGAATCATGTCTAGCTCCGGAAAAAAATTGCACCAGTCTCCATAAAAGTCCCGTTTAGAACCCCAATAATCGCACTGGGGTCCCGAATCACATGGGGGCCAAAAATCGCGCAGGGACTTCTGATAAAGACGCTGGGGCTTCAAACGTTTTCACCTAGGCCTCTGAAAATCACGCTGGGGGCTCAAAAGTCATGCTGGGGTTCAAGAAAATCACGACGGAGGCCACAAGCGGTCGGGCCGGGCCCCCGGAAAGTCACGCTGAGACCAGGGGTATCATGCATTATCCCCGAGTCCGTGAAAATCCCGCTAGGGGTATCAAGTATGACAGGTCGCACCGGAGCTCCAAAAGTCTCATTGTGATCACCCAACTAATGAAGCCGGGGCAACGAAAATCAGTCCCGACATGGAAAATCACTCTGGGGTCCCAATAACCGCTACAAAAGCCCCCCAAAAAACATGTTGTTCCCCCTCTCCAAAACGTGCCCTAGCCACTGAAACTCGCGCTTGGGAACGGAACACGTGACCAAGGGGCCCCTAAATATCACGTTCAGGACCAAAAATGTCGTCGGTAATCCAAAAAATTAGTGTCGGTAATCCAAAGCGCATCGAGTTTCGAAAAAAGCGACAGGGCTTAAAATATGTTCTGCAGCTCGAAATAATTACACCTAGAGCGCTAAATAAAAGCATAACGGAGACCGTCCGTTGCAATGGACTGTGCATTCCACGGCCCTGATCCGTCACATTGTACGGTGTGCTCCGCGGCCCCGGTCCGTTACTATGGACTGTATAGTCCACGGCCCCGATCCGCCACAGTGGAAAGTTTGCTTCGCGACCCTGATCCACCACATTTGATGATGTACTCCGCGATCGTGATCCGCCGCAGTGTACGCTATGCTTCGCGACCCTAGTCCGTCATAGTAGGTGTGCCACACGGCCCTGGTCTGCCACAGTGGATGGTGTACTCCCCGACCCTGGCCGTCACAGTGGACGGTGTGCTTCGCGGCTCTGGTCCGTTACGGTGGACCATGTGTTACGCGGCACCGGTCCGCCAGAGTGGACGGTGTGCTTCGCGGCTCTAGTCCGCCATAGTAGGTGTGCTCTACAGCCCCGGTCCGCCACAGTGGACGGTGTGCTCTGCTATCTTGGCCCACCACATTAGACGTCAGGGTCGAAAAAGAAACGGTATTTTGCTGGATTTTTTTTCCAACCATAGCATTATCCTCTTCCCAGAATTATTCCCAATGTTGTTTCCGCCATGTGTTTTCAATTTGGATATCTGATGATGTTGTTCGAAAATGGATTGCCATGTGTTAAAGTGCTCAA
The DNA here is from genome assembly GCA_034440575.1 of Imbricaverruca yamaguchii. Classification (NCBI taxonomy): domain Eukaryota; kingdom Metazoa; phylum Arthropoda; class Thecostraca; family Neoverrucidae; genus Imbricaverruca; species Imbricaverruca yamaguchii. The sequence continues at coordinate 416,342 of JAOTOL010001311.1, forward strand.
GATTTACCTGAAAATTCAAAGTGAGATTCTGATGCCAAGATTTGAAGGAAAATATCCTCTCCGTATTACATCACCCAAATTGTCCTTTCCTCATCCAGGATTGCAAAGTATAAATCCAACTCTGGAGGATGGTACGTACTCCACGGCCCTGGTCAGTCATGGTGACCGGTGTGGGGTAGTGGCGGCTTTGCATCGCCTTTCTGAGCAGTTTTATGCGCATTAGTTGTCACTTTTTCCCCATGCTACCGTTCACCTTACCATTAACAGGTACCAATGTCACCCATGTATTAATGTTTTACAATGCGTCACAGGAATTGAATCTGCTTGAGACACAACTGTTCTTGTTGTTCATTTCGATCAATGGATAATGATGACATCAGAAAAGCAAATTCTGACAGCAGCGAGACTGGCCATACTTCCACTAGGGTAATGATTGCAGGCACTGACAGCAGCGCGACCAGAAATGCCTTTGGGCACGGCACTCTTGTGGCCTTATTCGTGTCCCCGCATCTATATGAAGACTCCTTACGGCTGCCATGTGTTCCTACTGCCGACATTTTGCACCTCTTTATATTTGCTCTTGATATGCTGCATATTTGCTTTATATAATATTGTCCAGTCATACCAAGTCGGGTCATCTCGGATCATCGTTTCTCCACACAATGTCTTAGTGTACTACTTCGGTGGCTCTAAAACCGAATTAAAATTTAAACTCACAAGGAACAGTGGCATTCGGCATAAGACGACATTGCGGGCGCAATGTCGCCAAGGCAGCTGATGTGCATAAAATGTCCAACTCCACACGAAGGACGGCAGTGTAGAATATACATGATATTGGACTTGACCTAATCTAACACCATTGACCTTGTCATATATTTGAACGCAGAATGTCTATATCATTGTTTTATCATGTTCTGCACAAAAGTGTTCCCCTTACTGCGAAAAGAAGAGATAATTTGACCTGACCCCTGTTTAATAACCTTGACCCTGATTAACATGTTGGGAAAACAGTTATTCGATTTCATGAAAGAACAATATGATCTGGATTTGGTGTTGCTATTCTGCAACTACTGCGAATAGTGGCATTTTGGAGATTTCTGAATATTGTCCTTGATCCGTGCCACGTCAATTTCAAGGCAATTATAAATAAAATTGGTGAAAGAGGCCAAGAAGGCAAATATGGTGGGTCGAACCACCACCAAAGGTATAGAAAACTCCGCACTTAACCTTTTGGAGGGAAAGGATTACAAGTACTAATAGGGCTGCAGTAAAAATGCTCCTGTTGTGACACACCTGGTGCGTGGACCTTTCCAATTCTAACGATTTCAACACTATTTTGATTTCTGACATTATTCCTACTTTCTGAAGTTTTGTACTTTTTATTTCCGACTCCAGAGGAAAAAAATAATTCGAGCCGACATGTCCATTTCAAAACCGTCAGATGACACTTCTGGGAATCTCCTGGGTTGACCTTTTCGTACTCCTTGGCCGTAACCGGAGAGGCATGTATCCAGTGTTTCCTACACTTGCTTTTGGCTGCGCCATTAGGTACGGGTGGAGTTTTTAAACTGTTGTAAAACAAATCGTAGGGCGATTGCGTTGATTGGTCCATGTGCATTTTAGTTTGCTTTGTGTCGTGTGTGGTGACTAACTAGACTCGGCGGTCACGATGACTACATCAGTGCACATGTTTGATCAGAGGACATTGTTTTCGATTCCTATGATTTTGTTGAAGCTATGCAATAGGGTGTGTCACGAAGGACCTTTTTTTGGAAATTGCACTTTGCTCAGTGAAATTATCGTGCAGATCACCTTAAAAAAACCTGTGGTCGAAACCAAGTCGAAATCAAACAAAAAACAAAATATGCGACAGGCCGATAAAGAAACAAATTTGCCGGGCGCCCGGCGTTGAAGTCTCCAGTGATGGCGCTCCGTTGCGATTGGCATCTAACACCACGCGTCCGGCCACCGCCGGAGCGCCGCCGCGGCGCTGTGACGAAAAAGGCGACAGTCGATGCTGTGGATGACTGATGAATGGATTCTGGTGATGAAGCTCATTAATAAAACTCAATGAAAGTGTTTAGTGGGGTAAAAGGCTTTTGATAAGCACCAGTCGCTTAATAAGTTGCCTGGATATCTGACGCATGAAATAAATGTTCACTTTACGTCGCTTGTTCGTTCCATTTTCAATCAGTAGATCTATCGGCGTATAATGCTAATATTTTCACTTTTGAAAGCTTGAACATCTTCAAAATTCCTCGTCTGTTTACATCGAAGACCAATTAAATCATTCTGAGACACTTGATATCTTATTGTTATGACAAATAGACCAGGCGAAATCGGCATCATGCTCTGTTCCACTACAACCGAAGGAGACGGGCATACAGCGGCGTCACCTTTTGTACGAGCGGCCACATTTTTTTTGTACGAACTATCATTTTATAACTGTACTACTTGTCTACATGCTGGACAGAAAACCCGACATCAAATCCTTTTTGCTCCTGAGCACTGGCATTGCTGACCTGTGTTTCAACTTCGCCACAATGTAACCGTGGCGGGCCTCTTCACCAATTACCTTCAAAGACGCCTCGGTCACCACTTTCACCATCCGTTCCACCGTCTGACTGTGCACGGGGTATGGCGGTACTTCGAGAGGACTCGCGATGATGTCTAGTAAGTCATCATCGGACAGTTGTTGCGTCAAGGGCGGCTCGGTTATCGCCTCATTACACCAATCAATCAGCTTCATGATGCTGTTTGCCCCCATATTCACTTTTGGAAGCTTGAACTTCCGCACTTCGTCAGTATCACTATCGACATGAGTTCTGCGACACTGCTGGATTTGAGTGACCGCCCTTTCCCGTGTGGTTTGATCTTGGCCCGCTGCCATTGCTAGCAGTACTGCCTCAGGGTGACACCAGTAGCTGTTGCGCTGTATTACCGGCTGCACCATGGCCGCTATCTCAGGTCGCAAACTTTTGAGAAGTTGCACGTTGTGCAGCGCATTGCCAGGACCGTCAGAACATTTCCAGTTCTTCTTGATGCAGAACCACATGGGAGTATAGTGGCACACGATGAACTCCGCTAGCATTCTGAGACTGTCTGATGGATGTTCGGTTGATATGTAGAGCCGGAGAATTCGCGCCGCCAGAGTCAGCCACCTGGAGTGGTTTAGTGGACCGATCTTCATTTTCGCAGTTCTATCTGAGATACAGCCCATCTGGACACTACGCGCCAAACTGTACAAAATAGCCTGATCTGAACTTAGGTCACTGAGAATCTCCTGCGTCATTTCTGAAACATTTCCGCCATCGATTGGCTCAAAATCGACCACTGGCAAGGTTTCTACTGCGCCTGCAGCAGCCCGGCCAATCAACCCACTAAACGACTAAGGTCCTGTTGTGGCTCCATCTAACTGGCTAAATACTGCACGAAGATTAAGTTCATTTGCATGAAGTTGGCACACAAACCAGTGGACGGGTCGTTTTTGTCCGAGCTCAAACAAACGGATAACACCACCTTTTTGGCCAGTATTAGCTCTCGTGCCGTCACAGCCAAGCACAGAAACATCCGCACCAAACTCATATGCCACGGCGTTCAGGTCCTGAAAAATGTCCTCCGCTTTCCCAGTCTGTGGGGTAAAATGTCCTAAATATGCACTGTCTGGCTCGGGTACAACCACAATGTGCTCTTCCGTCTTCTTTGAACTGGCTGTCATAAGCGTGTCGTCTTTTGTACCGTCGAAGTAGAGACCAGATACACGACCTGCATGATCCTCATGGCTCTGGGCTACAACCTCTCTTCTAATCCGATCCCTTGCTCGCCATACTTTTTTGCTATCCACTATGCAGTCCATATCGTCAGAAGTGATGCGACCAATGTCTACTTGGAAACCGTTTATGATCGGAGCACACGCACGATTAGACACTCCGTACCGATCTGCTGCTAGAGCCGTATTTATCAGTTCGTCTGTGTTACTGTTCACCATATACTCTGACTCATTGACTACAGCTGTGAGCGATGATGAATCTGTGGCGGAATCTTGGTCTGAATTAGAATCTAGCTGGGCCATTCCAGAAGGTCCCGGTTGTGGTGATGTGACTCTCTCGGTGGTCAGACGCCTCATTTCGTCCATGGCGCATCGACGAGTGGTTTCACGGATATCTGCGGTGCCGATTTGCATTTGGCGAGGTCCTCTCTGGTCTTGGACAAAGGGAAACTCCATTCGTGGCACTTTGTCGGCCATCGCACATTTGCAGCTATCGATCTCAGCACATTTGCAGCGGGCTATATCAAACAATTTTCCAAACCACTCATCACCGGACGGACGAACACCTGGTTCGACGAACACCTGGTTCGAAAGTGCGATACAGCAGTTTTCATGTATCGCAAGTAGCGATCGTGGCATTCACGAACCATGTGTTCGACTCGGGCCCTCCCAACAATTGGTATTCCTTCGCAGCACCACATTTTCATCACACTTTCCGCGACAAACTTTATATGGGGAGCCTCTCTTTCAACCTTTTGTTCGCAACGCATGAGTCTCTATTCACTTTTCTCAAGTAATTCAGAACGTCAATTATCGTGGGCAGTCGGTTTGTTTTTGGTTCAGAAGGAACCAAAAGCCCTTTGGTGGAAGCGCGGATCTTCATGTTCGAACTCTTACCCCGATCACACCGACGCAGGTAATATCACACTTCACAGGCAGTGGGCACAACTTGCAGACACCAAACCACTCTTTTTCGGGCCGTCCCGCCGTGTCTCCGCCGCCGACTGCCTTGTCTCGGCGGCCCTCCCCTCCCCTGCCCTGTCTCGCTCTTTGTGTTCTCTACCCTCACCGTGCGCCGGCCGTCTCCCGCCCCATCCCAGCCCCTCCCCCGCGCCATGCGACGATCGCCGCCGGCTCGTGTCGCCCTCGTTAATAGGTTGTTCCTACTGCTGATAATCCCAGTTTCCCTTGAAACTTGAGCAACGAAAAGGAACAGGAGACTTGGATTGACTAATAAAACAGGGATGTATGGCATGCGAAGCTATTTTGTGTCGTTAGTGCGTACGCAATTTATTCGAATGATGACTCACAGCACTGTGAAAGGTAGAGCACAGACAAAGGAAAGTGCAGCGATCAGTCCTTCAGTGAAGTTTAATCTTTACAATCAGATATATCCCGGCTCCCCTGATCTGTTTTTGAATTACCAGAATCCATTCATAAGTCATCCACAGCACCGACTGCCGCATTTTTCGTCACAGCGCCGCGGCGGCGCTCCGACGGCGGCCGACGCGTGGTGTTAGATGCCAATCGCAACGGAGCGCCATCACTGGAGACTTCAACGCCGGGCGCCCGGCAAATTTGTTTCTTTATCTGCCTGTCGCATATTTTGTTTATTGTTTGATTTCGATTTGGTTTCGATCACAGGTTTTTTTTAGGTGATCTGCACGATAATTTCACTAAGCATAAGAAATCCGTTCAGGCGACACACCCTACTATGCAACCTTCCCGACCCTGAACTCGCCCAACTAAAACTTAGGCTTTGTCCCTCCCTAATGGAGGAACGAAGGAAATGAAGAAATAACACCCCTGTTGGGCACCAAGGAAATAACTTCACCCATCGTCATCGCAGTTCAGGCCTGCTGTGCTCCAATGCTCCATCAATGCCGATGTGTTTTAGCCTGCGAATCACTGCAGAAATATTGTATTTAAGCCGTTGTGTACTTGTTGGTGTGTGGAGTGAGGGGAGAGTGATGGTGATGTTGACGTTGACGATGACGATGACAATGACGATGACGTTCGCGATGACGATGGACCCGAAGCCACTGTATGGCACTGTAGTAGCATGCTATGCTATGACTCACAGTTTGTACTGATATGTACTTCGCACTGTTCTTTTGCTTATGTGACTTCACCTGATCCCGGACGAGTTTTCTGTTGGCGAGGATGCTGAATAAACATAAACATACATATCGTGAAATAAAAATCAGAATTATTTAGGTATGAAAATATAGTGGGCGAAATCCGATGAGTTTTTGGTTGAGGAGGGGGTGGGGGACGGTCCAGTGCACTTCGCCCCCTCGCCCCAATGTTTTTTTTCTTCAAAATCGACACCCGTGATATATATATATATATATATATATATATATATATATATATATATATATATATATATATATATATATTTGTTCATGTATTTCAATCAGAATGTACCTGCACCTGCATATGTGTGCGAATATTTGTGCTTGCGTGTGCCTGTTCGTGCTTGTATCGAGCCAATTTCAAAATGCATGACATCAATGCAATTAGGGACTTCTTATCACAACATGCGTGACTGCCGTTATGTGTGTACTGTCCTGCTCTTGCTTGTCTTGCTGCTGCGTCTTGCTCATGCTCATGCTGTCACAAAGTCCACGCCATGCTCTGTTCTCCGACACACGACGTACGTGCAACGACCCTTCCCATTATTGGCGGCTATTAAGCTTGTTTGTAGGTGCTCGGCATGTCAAGGGTCGAGCGGCCGGCTGGTTTCTCCTCGTCTCCGCGTTACACATTCCCCCGCCCTCGACTGTTCCATCCACCGCGCCTGCGCCGAAAGCGGTATAAATGCCGGGTTCAGTTTCTATTCCAGCACTATCGATACACGGTGCACAGGATGAACTCCAAGCTGGTGAGTACCTGGTGGCTTGTTGAACGGCCGGGTGCAGCCTACATGCCTGGTTGTCGCCACAGTCGCAAGCAGGGGTGGGGTGGTGAGTTGGAGGCGTTTCCCAAACTTTGGGAAGCTTAACGTTACTCCTATGATGCTGCATGGAAAGAATCGCCGTAACCACTCTGTTTCTCCATGCGAAATACATGGCAACGCCAGCGCCCAACACAATTCACAGCACAGCAGAGCCAATGCTTGAATCTGAAGCAGTGCGACGCTTTTAATGACGCTACCTGACCCTTGTCCAAAATAGTACTGGCTACTGGCTGATAATTTGGGTAGTGAGCTTCGATTGCCTAGATATGTCGAAGTCAGCCGGGGTAGTATCGATGACCCTGGTGAGTCCCTTGGTGGTCACGTGCTGACATTTGTCCGATGTCCGCATCTCTCGCAGTTGTCCATCTGTTAGCAGTGCAGCGGACATCATTTCTCGATACCGGTTGAGTTTTAGTGCTACATGTGGTGTGGACAGACAATTTGTCAACCTTGATCCCTCTTCCCCTGAGGCAGCACCGATCGACTTGGGATGGAACGAATGTAATGCGTATGTCAACAAATTGCTGCCCGGGTGTCATCGACATCCACGCGCGGCATGCCTACCTCATCCGACGAGCCTCGACAGTGAACCGTGGTGCCCTGTCGACATGTGGGCTTAGGCGTTGGGTGTCGACAATTAGTAGAATTTGTGGTGTTGCTGGTACATCGGACAAGCTAGACACAAAGTGCAATGCCACAAGATGTTATGCTCACCGGAAACTACAGCAACGTTTCGGTTATATGCCTTCATTGGGGCGAGAAGAAACAAGAAGAAAGACTTGTCTCCCGATGAGGGGATTACGTCGAAACATTGTTGTACTTTTTCCGATGAATATATCGTCTCGTTTGTTTATTTGGCGGTCCATGACGGACTTTATGCACATTCACGGTTAACGGCACCGACCACACTGTTTCGCCGGTTGGCCACGGGATTAGGAAATGTCCCGAGTGGTGGGAGTGTTGAACCCGGGACCTTTGGTACCCATAATTGAACATCGTAGCCACTCGGCTATCCCTGCCCCGAATATATCATCTCGTGCCAATGTGCTTTTCGTCTAATATGTGGTGTCCTCCTCTGCCATGCTGATCTTCACCTTTTGCTTGTACTGGTTGTTTCATCGTTGATTTTCTGGCATGCTTCGATGTGTCCTGGTCGGTATGAGGATTGTTTTCTGATATCCCGACTTCACGGTGCCTGTTCTGACTGTGCTAAAGTATGTGTGACTATAGGGCTGCTCGATGGCTGTCCCGGCCGCAGTTCTGACCGTGTGTGTCGTGACATGCACCTTATGTCGGACAGGTGGTACTGAGCGCCCTGCTGGCGGCTGCTGTCGCCATGCCACGGTACGCCTTGGTACCGGTCGAAGATCTGCAGTACATGGTTCCTCACTACAGGCGGGTGCCGCGCCAAGTTATGGTCGAGCCGCTGCCAGATTCGTTGCCAGCCTCTTCTGATGACAGGTTTGTCTCATCAAGTGGATAGCAGTAAGGGTCGGGTATGTGACTTGTGCAAGATGATGAGGCATATCGTGTGGTGAAAGGCAATCACTTACGACTGAATGATGAAGTACATTCACCAGATCCGCCTGCTTAATGCTTCTGTACGTGATAGTTTAGCGCAGCTTCCGTGGCATTCAACCTAACCAGTTGTATAACCGTGCTGGCAAACGCTCTACATATGTTCTGATATTTAATACACATTCACATGTTCGCATTAACGTTGGGTACATCATGCTCGCCCGTATGCTCAAGTCATGTTCATCAACTAACATTTGTACTTTTCCGTTAAATTTTGCATATGTAGGAGCACTAACCACCGGATATAACTGATCATGGGCCAGGATTTCACCAGGTTCGCCTTTCTCCCAGCTGAAGCCAATAGCGCCGAACGTTTCTACGGTATTGACATGTGACCCGGCCGCAGGTGTGTCCGCCAGGCGAGTGGCGGCTATGGCGGCTGGTACTGACATGTGACCCGCCCGCAGGTACGTCTGCCAGGCGAGTGGCGGCTGGTACTGACATGTGACCCGCCCGCAGGTATGTCCGCCAGGCGAGTGGCGGCTATGGCGGCGGCGATCAGGTCGACTACGGCGCCTACACGGGCGGCCACGGCGCCTTCGGCTGGTACGCCGACTACCCTGTCGGAGGCGGATACCACCGCTGATTGGCCACGCCCCTGCCCGTCCCCTCCTTCCCACTCCCGCTCCACTGTAACTGGCACACTTCATCAGCGAGCCGCGGGAGCAATCTCTACTCGCTAGTCCGGTTGGCCAGCTCAGCTTGTTCGTTGTTATCCCCGTCGTCTACGCAGTCTTTCACTCAGGTGTGTACCGCTTGTGAAATAAAAGACAAACTATCGTGCTGCTCTCTCGGTTGTCGTCAAGCATCGTCATCGTCAAGCCGACAAGCGTTCTCGCTTGTGTCTGACACAGCATCGTCAAGGATGCTGGTGGAGGAGCACGTGCTGTCGCAGCGAGGGCAGGTGTTCGGGTTTGTTGTTGTAAGTTGTAGTGCAGTGATCCGTGACCTCTTCGGCATCGCGTTCCCATCAGCAGTAAATCATCATCTTTGTTCCGTTCCCATCCCGAATACCAGGTAATGCTGAGGGGAATGGCTCGGCGAATACGACGAGCTTACCAAAATCTGAATCTGCCGTCTTACTTAACGTTCCACGGAAAAAGCATCATGTTTGGTTCTGATATTGTTATATTTATTTCATTTGGCACGGAAATAAGCACAACTAAGCAATCCAAGTAACTTTTCGCAAATGTATACTCAAAAAAAAAAATCGACGAGGTTTATAATAATTTTTTTCATGAGATAAATGAGAAATTGGGCTTGGACATATAAGGGTATGCCTTTTTGCCTTGAAAACGGCCGCTAATACTTCACAGTGGTAAGAGATGTGGTACCTGAAGCCCAATCATTATCGTGGGTCTGTGGATACGCACACGTTTATCGCCGATACGGAAAACACAAAAACACCACGTACGACAGAAGCACAATCGGAACCTGGCAAGCTTGGTGTAGCCTGGTGGCCTTCTCCGATGGTAAGCCTGGTTAAAAGCATGGGGGATAGTGATGGGAGATTAGAATCGGGATAGTGAAGGAACTATAGGGATGTCATCACGGGGCAGAAATATGTTAATTTTTTAAGTCAGAATCATTACGTACACGACACCACCGACAAGCCGACATTCGATCAGCGACACATCGGTAGATTGGTCGGTTGGTCGGTCGGTCGGTCGGTCTGTCGGTCGTTCGGTCGGTCGGTCTGTCTGTCACCGGCAACCATATCGGCCGAGATGACCATGAGGCTGACCACCACCTATGCCCGATGATTCTCGGTTGCAAGTAACGTTGCTCTTCATCACTGTCGCTTTCGCTACGCTTCAGAATGGAATAACGGTGCCCATGAAATTGTGTGTAGTAGCTTAAAAATGTGTTAGCCATGAATTTGATGGTTCTCCGAGACATCGTTTGCATTTTATTGCAATATTAATCATGCAAGGATTATCGTATCATTGCAACCTTTCAGCCCGAAGCAACTGCTACCATAAAATGCTGAGCACTGAAACAAACAGACTAACAAGCAAACGCACGCACACACATACATGAATACAAACATACATACATACATATATATACGTATATATATAAATACATACCAATATATATATATATATATATATATATATATATATATATATATATATATATATATATATATATATATATATATATATATATATATATATATATATATATATATATATATATATATATATTTATATATATATATATATATATATATATATATATATATATATATATATATATATATATATATATATATCGCATATTTAGACCATTCTTTGACATGCATTCCTATTCTCTCCAGCACAGGTGTTCATAGTATGCCACATTGGGCATCTGACATGTCATGCTTGAGGTAGCATTCGGATACCTATTTGCTAGAGATATCACTTTTGCTTTCAATTGTTACAGACATGCGAAATAATTCAATGGACTTGGTATGAAGTCTTGCTTGTATATTTCCAGCCAATGGACCACAACCACATGCTTTCGATATGTCTACTAGAGCGTATGCTATCATAAACAAAAACGTTTTTGCTGGACATCTTGCCAGATATTATCTAGTGTTATCTTGCGGTTCAAATGAAAGCGAAAACTAATGACTGTAACAAATTACTGCTTTTAGTTGTTACAGATATGTCATAGTTCCAAATAATGAATTGAAATTAGCATGAATTATTGCTTGTATATTCCGAGCTAATGGAAACTGCGTTGCTTTTTCATGAGAAATGTCTAATAAGTGATTGAATTATCAAGACAGGGTAAGCATACCGAAATGGCATATCAATTCTATCAACTTTTAGCCATTAGACAAAGGCTTCAAGTTTTAGGGTGTCTCGAAGACGCAGGGTGACTAAGCTCGAAGCAGCAACGTCAGAACATGGGGCGCTTGAAGGAGACGCGTGCATTGTATTCTGTAAAGGTAGGAGGGACAGGAGGTGCATCACCAGGCCTGGTGCCAAGGTAAAGGGCCTGGTACCTGTGGTGGCACAGGTCACCAGTGATCACCAGTTTAGTACAGTCATAGTGCATATAGGGGTAAATAACATAGGTCCTGCTAGGAGTGAGGAGCTTCTGCGGGAGTACAGGGCCCTTCTGGCCACCCTGAAGGGTGGCCAGAATAGAGTCAATGTAACAGCAATTTTGCCTAGGGCTAGAGCCTCCCCTGAGTGGAGCTCTAGGGCACTGGCAGCCAACGCCAGGGTAGGTAAGCTCTGCCATGAGCTAGGTTTCACCTTTGTAGACGAGTGGTGCAGGTTTTATGCATCGTGAGACCTCTATCAGAGGGATGGCCTGCACTTCTCTGAGAAGGGGGTCCATGTGTTAGGCAAAGTGTATGAGCATGTCCTTCAGGGAAACTAGGAAATGGGGTGGGGAGGGATGAAATTGCATTGCCAACTCAGGAATATTCCAATAGTGTCAGCCAAGGCAATAGAACCTCAAAGTCAGCAAATAAAGACAGCAGTAGTTCAAGGAGACAGAGTGATAGTTCATCTAGTGATAAAAGAACTCCTCAGTATGAAAAAGACAAAGGTGGTTATGAAGCATTTGTTAAGTGTACGATGTTTAATGCTCAGAGTATCCGGTCCAAATTTGATGAGTTCAAGTGTTATGTTGCTGAGAAGGAACCAAATTGTGTTTGCATTACGGAGGCATGGGTCAGTGAAGGGTATTTTGGAGATAACTTGCAGGACTATGAGATCCGGGGATACAATATGTTTTCGTGCAATAGGGGTCCAGCAATGAAAGGGGGTGGTGTAATGCTCTATATGAATAGCTTATTCAGTTCTCAAAAAGTAGCAGGTGGGGATAAAAATGTGTCTGTGGAGTCCATTTGGCTTGATGTCACTGTGGGAAAAGGCAACGGCAATACTCTGAGGATAGGAGCTTTCTACCGATCAGGAAACCTGCCACATTCTCAGCAACTGGAGCTTGACAAGGTGATTTGTGAGGAAATCAGTAGAAACTTTAAGAGGACGTGCCTTATTCTTGGTGACTTTAATCTAAAAGGTTATGAAAATCCTGGTGTTGGCTCCCATCATGCAAAATGTTTAGGGAATGCCTTGAAGAGGACTTGTTCTTACACCAGTTTCTATTGGAACCTACCAGGCATGGCTCATTCTTGGACCTTGCATTCTCGGATTGAAGTGACTTGGTTCAAGACTTGACTGTAGGAGAAACTCTGGGAAGAAGTGACCATAGCATAGTTAGATTCAAGGCACATGTAGGGGAAATTATCAAGGATAATTTGGTAAAGGTTCCAAACTTAAACAGAGCAGACTTTGACTGCATGAGAGCGGCTTTAAGTGTCATCAGATGGGAAGAATAATTCTCCAATTTAAATGCCTGTGAAATTTGGGAAAAGTTCAAATCTTACTTGAAGGAAATTCAGATTAGACATGTCCCCCAAAAGCAAAGACGCAAGAGAAGGATAGGAAAGCTAGCATGGCTTACACCAGACTTGATAAAAGCAATTAAGGCTAGGAAATCTGCATTTAGACTTTTAAAGAAGCCTCAAATGTCGTTGATCTAAGGGCGTATCGAAAAGCTAGAGACACTGTGAAGCAAAAAACCAGAGCAGCAAAGTGAGCAAAAGAACTAGATTTAGCTAGAAACTGTGATGGGGACAGTAAAAAGTTTTTTAGTTTCTACAAGCTGAGTAAGGATTCTAGCACAATTGGTCCACTGGAAGTAAACGGGACTACATTGGGTGAGGATAGTGAGATGGTTGAGGAGCTGAGCAAGCAGTTTAAATCAGTGTTTACATTGGAAGATATCACCAATCTGCCGACCAATCATAGTTCAGTGACGTGTGATCTGATAAATGATGTTAATTTCATTGATAGTGATGTTGTTTACAATCATATCAGGAAAATAAAGTCAAACAAGGCAGCAGGACCTGATGAAATTCATGCTAGGGTGTTGCGGGAAACTGAAAAGAAACTGGCATTTCCACTTAGCATAATATTTTGTAAATCAGTTTCACAAAATGAAATTCCAACCGATTGGAAAAGGGCAAATGTAGTTCCTATTTTCAAGAAAGGAGAAAGAGGGAAAGTTGAAAACTATAGGCCAGTAAGTCTCACATCCCTAGTCTGCAACGTACTTTAATCAATTATCAAGGATAGAATAGTTAGTTATCTGGAAGGTAGCAGATTGATTCAAGATACTCAACATGGGTTTAGAAAAGGACGATCGTGTCTAACAAATCTCTTGGACTTTTTTAACTTCGCCACAGAACAATTTGATCAGGGAAATCAGGTTGATGTAGCATATCTTGACTTTAGTAAGGCCTTTGACAAGGTAGCCCATAAACGGTTAATGATACAGCTTCAGTCCCATGGTATTGCAGGCAGCATCTTAAAATTGATAGAGTTGTGGCTTTCAGATAAACAGCAAAGAGTGATGATAAATGGTACAAAGTCATCATGACAAAATGTTCTTAGTGGAGTCCCCCAGGGGTCAGTACTGGGGCCACTACTGTTCATTATATTTGTAAATAACATTGAAAGTGGCCTAAGCAATAAAGTTCTGAAATTTGCGGATGATTTGAAGGTCTTTAGGGCAATAACAGGTCATGATGAGCATATCTCGCTGCAAAAAGACTTAGAAGAACTTGTGAAGTGGTCCGAAGAATGGCAAATGAAATTTAATTTTGATAAGTGCAAAACCATGCATGTAGGTAAGCAGTATATGAAGGCTCCATACTTGATGGGTGGCCAAGTGCTATCAGTGACTGAACAGGAGAAGGATTTAGGTGTTATTCTAAACACAAAATTGGGGGCATCAGAACAGACTAAGGAAGCCAGTAAGAAGGCACTGAGAATGTTCGGGGCAATAAATAGGAATGTATCATACAGAAGTGAGGAAGTGATCAGGAAGCTTTACTGTGCATATATCAGGTCACATTTGGAATACTGCATCCAAGCTTGGTCTCCTAGCTATGAAAAAGATTATTGGCTTTTAGAGAGAGTACAAAAGAGGGCTACAAAAATGGTTAAGGGCATAAGCAACCTGGCATGTGAGGAAAGATTGAAGAAATTGAATATGTTTTCACTTAGATATAGAAGGCTGAGAGATCTCATCGAGGTCTTTAAATTTGTCCATGGTCTGGAGAGGGGATATCTTGGGGAAATGTTTGAATTGAACAGAAATGCTGCAATTATGGGTCATAAATTCAAAATTAAAGTTAACCACAGCAGAACAAGGTTAAGGCAGACTTTCTTCGCCAACAGGGTAGTAGAACACTGGAACCAGCTGCCAGAAAACATTTTCAGTAGCAGCACATTGAACATCTTTAAAAACAGCATAGAAAATCATTATAAGAATAGAGGGCTTGCTTTTCAGTATTACAGGGAGGGCTGATTGACAGATCTGGTGGGCAACTGGTTCAGTGTACAGAGTGCAACCAAGAAGGGCCCTTGTGGCTCATAGTTGCACTAATCTTTTATGTCTTTATGTCTTTATGTCTGAGGTTGAAGGGGTCGCCTTGCAATTAACTTCCAGCTTTTAAGCGTATAATATTCCTATACACAGACGAATAAGACAATGAATGTCGCTGTTCCACTTATGCATGTAAACACCATCGCAGGATTCAATGCTACTTGCAGTAACCACGGCAAATGTCACTTTCAGACACTATATACCTTGATGGATACATATTCTAGACATCGATAGGTTTGTATAGCCAACAAAACTATTCTATAGACATCCCGTGGCGAGAAACATCACAACATGGAGACCGAACATTTCCCACACCCAGCACAGGGCCGCACTACGCGGCTGGGCCGGCAGCGCGGGCACCAACGAGACCACAGAGGGCGGCCGGGCACGCAGCAGAGGGCGGCCGGGTCCGTAGATGGCGGCCAGGCCCGCAGAGGGCGGCCGGGCCGGCAGAGGGCGGCCGGGCACGTGGCGGGCGGCCGGCACGCTGTGGACCGAGTGAAATCGGCTGAATCGGCCTGCAGTGGAGCGCGCCAGTGCGACGTCACGCCGACGTGGCGCGCCGTGCGGTGACGCGTGACCGAGTCTGGCGCGCCCGGCCGCCCGCCGCACTTTCTCGTCACGCGCCACCGAGCTTCACGACGTCGCCGCTGGCGGGCACGTGCAGTGTGATCAGTCAGTGAACAGCGGTGGCGGCCACCCTTCACATTGCTCTAGAGAGACACATGACGAAATAGCCAAGCAGTTACTTTACAACTAATTCGAACAAGTAGAGTGATACAACTTCGGCTTCACTGGTTCGGTTCTCCAAAATCTTATGATACTTTCTGATGATGTTTAACATAGCCATGGAGTTTCTAGGTGGTGCTATTCCACACATCCACAAGGGCACTAATGATGATGCTCTAATAGCTAGGTGGTGTTTAGCCACTCTTAGGTGGTGATTAAGCACTACTTGTTAACACTAAATCTCAATCCATGTCTCCTTTCTATTGTAAATAAAGCATGTAGTTCACTCTCAAGGTTATTCATATACACATAGGCATTCTGAATGTCTAGCGGCGGAAGGGAAGATCGAGTATGCAAATGTGACATATTTTGTCGATTATGAAGCGGGTCAGCATCCTGATTTTTGTCGTGCTTCATCCGCCGGTGTACAAATTTGAATGTCAGCAGTTCTGAAGGAGGTACGGCGAACCCTCTTGAGATTTTCCATCTTGTTAGTTTTGCACACAAGTGCAGAAAACATATCCCACATGTCCAATCGAGTAGCCATTGCATTACAAATTGGTAAAATATTTCATTTTCGAAGCGCCCCCCCCCCCCACACATTCTTTCCCTGCCACTTGCACTCCTCCCATCCTTAGCAACTTCTCTGGTGGCTTTGCGGCCAAATTTATCAAATTTGATTTAGCCAAATAAATACCAAATTTATCGCGTACCTGCTTAGAAATGACCGGCGCATTGCTTAAAGCAAGAAAAGTGGAAATCGGTCGAGACATTTTCAAGTTAGGGGCCGTTAAAGTAAAAACAATTCGCAGCGCCAGACCACAAAAATCGGCGCTGATGCGCTTCCCGTATATTGGCAATAGGGAAGTGTTCTTGACAACACTAGCGACTTATTTGATGCATATTGTTATGCTATACAATTTAAAAGTCATGTTAGGTCGGCGAGGTCAAGTCAGGTCAAGTTCATGACAGGTTAATGGGGCCAAACTTGGTTAACTGGAATGTGTCATAAATGCAAATGACTGTCATGCGATTGATGTCACTTTACATGTTACTCCCTATACATCCAGAAATCTACTGTTTGTCATTGTGTGCCTAAGCATTTCCAAACTTTATTCATGTATTTCACTCCTTTATCTGCGGATCCGATTGTGCCGAGCCGCCCAACGGAGCAGTCGGGATGGGAGCCCGGTTCCGGTAACTGGAGCAGGTAATGACCTAATAAAGTGCTCCTATATAGGTGACCTGAGGTCAAATGGCGGATCTGACATCTGTATTGCATCATTAGTAATGTCCAAAACACCATTAATGCCAATTTTGGAGCATTTAAACACAACCACAGCGATCCATAACAATGACAAGCCAAGCCACGCAAAACCAGAAAATTTTGCTATTTTGACCTCATTTGACCTTGATGATATTGACCTAAGGTCATGAACTTTGCACACAATAGAGTTCACTATCGTGCCCATCCATCTTGTGAATTTCGTTGCTCTAGCCTTCATAGGAGCTTAGATCTTAGGGGGGCGGAATCCGCCCCCCCCCCCTCCAGGGCGCGTTATTTTCAGAGGCCCTCCAGGGCGTGTGTTAACATCAGCTGAACTGTTCTTTTTCATTTGCCTCTTGCCATCTTGCAAGGACTTTTTAACTTCTACGCACGGAAACAGTGATTCATAAGCGGCAACCACGGCACGAGCTGAATATTCCAAATTGCCGATAAAATATTTCGAAGATTTGTTTGCAATACGACCTCATTGGATGATCTCACGAGGAAAATTGGGCGCTCTTGGGGTGAGAAAAATAGTACTCTCTATTGCCGCGAGATGCTCCAATGAATGTGTTACACTACGATACAGTGTGCGCGTCGATGTCATTGCCCGCTCTGTTCTCAAGCGGTCACATGTAGCGCTCATGTACGGCGGTGCCCAGTCACCACCATGCACACTCATGATGGCAGACGGTAGCTGCACCTGCCGCTCGCCGGTGTGCGGCCGCTGATGTGTGCCACTGCACCCCGCTGCTCCCTACCCAGCACTCTACATCGTGGGCGGCCGGGTGTGCACAGCACCATAGCAGTGCGTGGCCTGCTGGTGAGCAGGGGCGGTCCGTGGCACCCATGGCATCTACAACTTAATTTGGCCCTGCAATGTGCCAAACCTATCACCATCGTTCTGAAATGAATGGATTTCAACCCTGTCCCCATTTTCAAATGCTTCGGAAATTGCCGCAAGTTTTCATATATAAAATATCATTAAGCTTTTCATATATTTCCATTTCATTGCCCGAAATGGCCCGCATACACGCACACATAGTATATATATTGTATATATTGATATATACAATTATTATTATTGTTGTTCTTCCTATTATTGATTATTCCAGTACAAAATGCATGAAGCTAATGTGAAGCCCCACATCGATGGAGTACATGCTCCGTGGTACCCCATGTTAAAAGTCTAAATTATTAGTGGGCAGAACCAACATGGGGGGGGGGGGCACTTCCCCTTCAAAGATATACAAAAAACACCCCTGGTCTAGACGTATATAAATGAAAATTTGAAAACAATTCTGAAAACCACCTGCAGATTCTGTATCTGCACATGGGTTATAAGGGCCAGGGCCAACCAGTACAGGTGCCTCCGCCTGTTGCTCCTTGCTCCTGTTGTGAGGGTGAACAGCACGAGCGGCGGAGTGTACCCGATGTGCTGGGTATCCGTTTTTTTCAGGAAAAGAGTTGTCATCTTCAAGATGACAACTCTTTTTCGCGTTTTCCGCGTAATCTACGGCCGCAACAACTCAAAGGTAGATGCACGCGGAAACAAAAGATAACAACTCTTTTCCTGAAAAACGTATACCCAGCACATCGGGTACACTCCGCCGCTCGTGCTGTTCACCCTCACAACAGGGGTAGGATAAGTGGGCAACGTCGGCATCGAGCGGGTAGTAATCCCAACTATGTCTACATGAGACTTCCTTTTGTCGATGACCAACTATGTCGACAGGTAAATGCAGCTATCCGTTTGTCTCATCTAGATCATGTTAGGGTAGCCTGGACTAGCGGACCTACACTGAAATCTTACCTGGTCCGCTCGGCCCTGGAATTGTCGCCATGCCCTGCTGGTAGACGAACGTGCCACACCTGTAGCAACGGGCTCAAAG